>CM028359.1:78919200-79199200 GCA_016618105.1 Dendrobium huoshanense
TCATCCCTTATATAAAATCTTAAAACCCAATATTAAGCCTAATTAATATGACCGTTGCCCTAAAATGAACTTACCATAAACTATTAGTTCTCTAATCCTACTGAAATCATTGGAAGCACATACCATGAGCTATTGTGTGCATGCTTCAGACGTTTTAGAGCCATAAAGAACATGCATACATGTGATGGCTTGCATTCATGCGGTAAATAAGGTCAAAGCATGAGCAATTTTAGGGAAGGAAAACGGCTGTGGTGCAATTAAATTACCCACTTTGGTGTGAACTAGCTGTTTGTTTAAAAGAGTTGATTGGTATGAGGCCAAATGAGTGTTAAGATAAAAGATAAATGAATTTAGTTGTAAGAAGAAAAAGTAATGCCAAGTAAAATTTCACTACATTCCAAATACATCAGATACCCTTATGATTTACCTACAAAATAGAGGCCGTCAAGTCCACTGCATCTACATTAATTTGCAGAGAATCACCTTCCTCTCCACTTTTGTTGCTTCCCAATGATGTCGCAACATCCAGGTTTCTTCATTGACTGCAACAATCACACCAATCATTTGCAATCACAACTATTGGCATCTGATTCAAGCATAAACAACCTAGCATCCTTCCCAAACATGGCAACTCTAGCACCCCTTTCCACTACAACTATTCTCGCAAACAAAAGATAATGCTATCAAAAGGGATGGCGTTCATGGTGGTATGTTGTTGGATGGAAAATTCAAGTATATGCAAATTGGTATTAAAGCCCAAGAGTAAAAATAACCTTATTATCATTACTTCTGTATTAAATGTTGGATGACATATTCTTGTAAAGATAGATATTACACTTTTTTATGGATCTCCTTCAGCTCAATAATCATGTAGGTGCAGTCGAGACCATCGTGCAAACCTCTTACTTTACACTCAAGACTCGGAGAAGATGAGGCCATTAGTAAATATGAGAAGAGTGATCCTTATAAAAAACTTATCATAGGTAGAAAATTTGTCATCATTTTGCATGTTGTCAAGCTATTATGAGAAGCACTTCAAAGCTTAGGAAGAGAGAGTATATCCATGTCTTAACCATTTACTTCTTTGAAAATAACCCACTATGTCATAATTAACTTGGATGGAGAAAAGGGCTTGGCAATGCATCCATTCATTTAGATGATGAATTTTCCAAGGAATTCTTTCATCTTGATTGTTTTTAAAATGTAAAATTTATTAACGATGCCCTTAAGCATGACCACTTTGATCCACATGAAGCGCAATAACTTTTTGGAGCTGAATGAAATAGCTCATGAGCAAGGAGAAGAGATGCTAATGTCTACTAGGAATGAAAACTAAAATAATTTTTTTTTTTCACCAACTGAAACATCACTGCCTTTATAAAATTAGCAAGAAACTTTGATATAGATAGACATTTGCATAATGAAATAAGTGCAATCAATAATTTTTTTGAGGCATCTAACATTCTAGCAAAGCAAAAGGGTTATCATAAAGATGGATTTCCATGTCAAAACCCAGCCCGGAGGCGAGAACAGACGACATGACAGTTGATTAATTTTTTGTCTACTAATTATCTATTTCTAAAAGAGCCAATAAAATTTCAAATTTTTTATTTAATAAAAATTTCAAATTTTTTATTTAATAAAAATTTATAACTATTTTGACAAATATTTTTCTCTAAAAGCATCACACCTACGATACACATTCTATTTTCTACTCATTTAACCTCTTCGTCTTCCTCCATTTCACTTTCACGGCACCAAGCGATGATAGCAACGCAGTTTCTTCAACCTCTTCATCTTCTGTTTAGGCAAGATCGGGATATTACAATCAGCTTCTCCGTCTTCCATCTCAGTAAGAACGAGATATTACATTCCACACCTTAAATTTGTTTGGACAAATTCTCAGATTACTACTAGCTATAACTCTGTTGAGGCTCATATATAGAAAAGGCTTCAATTTGCAATTAAATAGTTTATGCTTTGAGGAGTTGACTTCATGATGCAGCATCAACATAAAGTCCAAGAAAAATAACACAAACTAAGGCACTACATAAAGATTTTGGCTCTAAGCAAGTTCATGAATGACCCCTCTTTCCTCCAACAAAAGCAATATGGCATAGTTAGAAAGCTTATAATCAAATCGCTTAGGCTAGGGTCAACCACATCAAGGAAGGAGGGATATTGGAAGAGTTCATGCTCTCAAGACTCCTCTCCCAAAAATTCACCATGCCCTCAATGTAAAAGAAGGAAACTACCTATGGATAGTGCTATAGGCTTCGCACATTGCCACATACTTGAATAAATTCTTCCACTTAATCAACACTTCTCTAATCCTCTTGTCTGCTTGGCGCACACCTTGCACCTCCAGCGGTTCTAATAATTACCTCCATATCTTCTAACAGTGTAGACAGCAGTGCGAGCGAGAGTGTATGGCCTCCAATGGCTCATCTCAACTGCAACATATGAAATACTAGATGGATGGCTGAAGTTGATGGCAATTGTAGGCAGTAAGCAACCGTGACAATCAGCCTGTCAATCTTATCCTTCTGAACCTATGGGTAGATATTTGGTCGGACGCTAATGGAAGTGACTCCTTCCTTTAGAATAATAGCGTGCTCGTGCTCCCGTGGAGTAAGCAATCCTTGAGGAGGTTGGAATAACTCAGTGAACGATTGGAGAAGCGGCTGAAATTCTTCTGGAATGTCCTCTATATCTCGAGCATCTCCTCCCTCCAAGCTCTAGAATCTCAATCCTTCACCCTATATGGCATGCACCATAGTTTTCAAGGAAAACATTGCTTTGGATAAACAAGGGTCTCCCTTAACCACCACCTTTCTCTCCTCCACTTGGATCTCCATAACTAAGGCCTTCCAGTACACCTTGGTCTCCCCCAAGCACTTTAGTCGCTTCATACCCAAGATTAGATCAGTACTTACCAACTCCAGTGGAAGAAAATCCTCACTGATGTGAATCCCTTGAAACTCCACCACCAATCCCTGACAAATACCCCTGCACTTCTTCACCTTCCATGTGCCCATCATCACTCCAAAGCCTCCCAAGTCTACCAGCTTTAGCCCAAGCCTATCAACCACCTGATTGAATATGAAATTGTGGTCAGCCCCACTATCCACCAAAATCACCACCACTTCCCCTATCAGGGTGAATCCCACTATAGAATTCAATGAAACTTCTGCCACCTCCATGTGTAACGACTCCTCTTCCTCTAATACTTCTCTTGTGTCTCTACTCTACCTATCTCCTCCTCATTACAAACAAAAAGGACCCGCAAGGTGTAATGTTTACAGCTATGGCCCGGTGTAAACTTCTCATCACACCTAAAACATAGCCCCTTAGCCCCCATGCAACACCATATTAGTCGGTCATCTAAAGTTCCCTCCCATTAGCCCCCATGCAACACCATATTAGTCGGTCATCTAAAGTTCCCTCCCAGCCAAGATTCCAAACCTTTCTCCTTTGGAGCTTCCCTTTGACCCGATAGAACTTGCAACCTAAGTGCAAGGAAGGTGGTTGTCGTGCGGTAAGAACCTCCAAAACTACCCCCTTTGCTACTCGTTTCAAGTGAGTTTGTGTCCTCCATCAACTGGGTTAGCTCCATAACCTCTCCCAAGTCACGGGTCTTGCCACCTACACAGTGGCTCTCAACTCTAGTTTAAGCCCTTTCATTAAATTTCTTTCTAACATTGTCTCTAGTAGTCTCCCTAAACATCCCGACAGAAGCTCAAATCACTCTCGATACTCCCTCACCGTTCCCACCTGTGTCAAATCAAAGAACTTCTTATAATAGTCCCTTTCTTACTTGATTCAAAAGCGCTCTAATAAACGGTCCTTGAACTCCTCCCACAAACGAATCAGGTACCTCATCTCCCTCCATGTGTACCATGTCAGTGTCTTCACCTCAATACATAGAGTCGTCGCCAATTCCCTTCTGTCAACCCGTTCACCGCAAAATATCTCTCTACACTATAGATTCACCTATATGCATCATCATCTTCAAACCCCAGCATTTTCACCTTCCTGACTTCAGATCTTCCCCTCCCCCACCCCCCACCCCCCCGACCGCCGCCTCCCATGAAGCGAGCCTTGGGGTCTCTCTATGGTTCCCTCTCCTTTCATATCCCTCTCTCCTTCAAATTTAGCCTACATGTTTTCTTCTTGTCATTCCCTCCTACCTCCATATTCCCTATCCATTCCCCTTCCCGGTAGAGACTCAAGGTGGGGTATTCTCTACTCTCCTAAAATTTTCACCTCTCCACTCCCGTTGCCATATCATTTCCCTAATTCCCCCTTGCTTTCTGTGAAACTGCTTTAGTTCGAAACTCCAAAATCCGCTTCAACATCTCATCTAATTCTTAAACCTTTCTTCCATCTTTTAAATATGCTCATCCAACAATCCCGCATCTGTTCGCAGCTACCCTACTTCCCCCTTCAACCTTTCTTCCAATGTCTCAACTCTTCTCCTGAAAATCAGTCCCAAAAACTTGCTTTGATACAAATTTGATATGATTTGGAGATCAAATCAGCACCTAAAATAACCAATATAACTAAATCAACACTAAACAGCATAAAACAACCACCAAAATTAAAAGAACATAGTAGTGGTATGCAAGAATAACACTAATAAAGCTGAAATAATAATCTTCAATCAAAGAAACACAAGATACAATTGATTCAATGTCCGAGAGGTGAATCGGTCTACCCCAATTTCCTAGCAACAACTAGGAACCCAAAATCACTTAAGAAAAACTACTTCAAAAAATTCTTCACATAATCCCCCCACATACAAACTTTTTCCCTTAAACCCATCCCTAATCTCACCATAAATGTGCCTCACATTTCCTCCAATAATCTCCCTTTAATTATTCTCCTCCAATTGGTCTAAAATGGGGTGCTAAGACTCACGAAATAGGAGCCTTTCGGCTCTTGGACTTGGGGGCGGTTGGGCTCAGAACGAGGGAGGCCGGGGTCGAGCGCGAAGTGAGGGGGAAAGGGGGAAGGGGGGGTGGCAGGCACCACATCAATATTTAGTGTTTCTTTACTCTTTGTTTAAACTTAGTGGTTGTTCACCTAAGGCATTAACAAGTTCTTTGTTAACCCCTATACTTCTTTCCCGTCTCCACCCAGCACATCTTCCCTCTCGCACAAAGCTAAGCTTGGTCACCCCTAAACCCTAACCTCTCTCAACCACCAGACCATTCCAACACCTCCAAATATCTCCTCTATACTTCCCCTACAACCCCAAAAATTCCCAAAAGCCTGGACTTCTCATCAACCCCAGGATACCAGGCCAAAGGAATACAAGGTGACAATTTTCATGCATGAGCACCAAGTTAAAAATATTACAACTCTTTGATTACTGATCCAAAATCTATAAAACATCTCAATTAATTTCCTAACATCTCAAGCCATTGATCTAGAATTCCCTACCATTTTCCTCCAAGGAAATTTACCCTTTCAAAGCCAAGAATCTTAAGCTCAACATATATTCACAAACTTAATACCCATTATTTCATTGCCTACAAACCCTTTCACCACCACTGGAAGGGATCACCAATAACACTAGCAATGCTTTTTTTTTTTTTTCAGGAGCATGTGGTTGCGGGTTTTTTAATGGTGAGGGATTCCGATTCCATGAATAGTTAACATTATTTGATAAGAGAGAGCCTCCTATAGAGACTAGAATAGAGATCAGTAGCACAAAGGGCTAAAGTGATTTCATTGCAAACTCTGGCATATCCTAATCGACTTCTTACAATAGTTTGTGCATCAAGCCAACATGATTTCCAATCTTAAGAGCAACACAACCGATAATCTTTTGAGTATAGAGGTGTACATGCAAACTAGAAACAAACCCAAAAAAGAACCAAGTTAAATGAATCCTTTGTAAATAGGGTGCTTGGTTTCCATCTCTTGGAACAAATGAGACTCTATAGATCATCTATAATCCAGTATCATCAATCGCTTGACATTCATCTGGACATCTAAGTCAAACAAATAGAAGCCATTTTCCAAAGCAAAGATTTTAACACCTGCCAAATAATGCAAAGTTGTTTTAATATCCTCTATTAAAGTCATGAAATAGAGGCATTACATGTTCTTCCTTTAGGCAACGCATTCGTAAAGTGTATCCTCAAGAATAGTTATAGCCCCTTCTCCACGATGTATGGCATTGAGTGATCGCTCCAACAACCATTTCCAAAAGTGCAGACCAGTTAAGAGTTTTACCACTTATAATGCATGGCTATAGATGGGAGTCATTTGGGATGCATCTAGCATAGACAAAAATGTGTGGTACTCAGAACGGTTACCAACATAGAAAAGAGAGATTCTATTGTGGCGTTACAACAACCAACCTATAGTAAATATTATATAGCATGACAAATGAGAAGCCCATCCAGAAATCACACCAATCAGTTCAAACTAAATGAGATCAAGTAATTCTGTAATTCACACAACGTCATAAGCTATCAGGAAAAATAAAAACTTCCTCCAACAAGCCTTGCAGTTGAGGACAGGACGGGGATGAAGCAAGAAGGGAGGTGAGTTAGGAGTGGCGAGCATGGCTAGGGATGGAAATGGCAAGCGGGTCAATAGACAGTAAAAGGAACCAGCAAACTTGCATTACTTTGATAGATATAGTGATGAACTAGCAACTTTCTTTTGCGGACTAGTGTTGGCATAGCTCATCACACAGCACAAATTACACAGCACAAGCTACACACTATGATTATCATCAAAAATACATCTTAACATTAAAAATATTATAAAGATTTTCCATAACAGGTGAAAAAACACATTACTTTCTTTCTAGTTTTATGCAAAGATATAATGACAAACAACCAATGAGTTCCTCCTTACGAGACATTGTCCTTTTAACTTAAAGAGAGATGACAAGGGTTCAAATCTCCTAAAAAAACCGACAACCAAATAATGAAGTTGCATGTAGTTGCAGATAGTTCAAATAATAAATAAAGTAGCTAATAGAATGCTATAATATTCCTATAAATATGGATTGGGATGAAAGGATTTCCAAGGTCCAAGAGCTACCTATTTAGAAAATTTTGGTAAATTATAGACATATTCCCTAGGGGTGTCAATATTTGACCCGACCCGAAAACTCGACCCGGACCCGACCCGGAAAATCCGGGTTGAACCCGACCCGTTTGATAAACGGGTCGGGTTCGGGTTCGTATATTTGACCCGTTTGAAAAACGGGTTGGGTTCGGGTTGACCCGGCAGGTTGACGGGTTGACCCAGCGGGTTGACGGGTCAACCCGGCAACCCATTTATTTTAAAAAATTTTGAATTTCCCACCGTTGCCCGCGCTGCCCCGCACTGCCCCACGCTGCCCCGCAAGCCCCGCCCTCGCCCTCGCGGCCTCGCCTCGTCGCTCGCGGTTCCGAACCCTAGCACAGTCGCGCGACTCGCGCGTTGGCCCGTTGCCTCAACCGCGGCCGAAAGCCCTCGCGCGTCGCCTGTACCGCGGCCGAACGCCCGAACCCAGAGCCCTAGCGCAGCCGCCCGCGAACGGCGAACCCGAACCCTCGCCTGTCGCCACTGCCGGGTCGCGGGTCGTGCCGGGTCAACCCGACAACCCGGTCAGGTCGGGTCCGGGTTGAAATGTCTGACCCGTTTGCAAAAACGGGTCGGGTTCGGGTTGACCCGTTTAGATCCAGGTCGGGTCGGGTTCGACCCGAACCCGATGGGTTGACTCGAATTGACACCCCTAATATTCCCCCACTTAATATTTTCTTCCTCTCCAAATTTCTACCTCTCATGAATCAGTTTTCTTCGATTCTTCTCTATACTCTAGTTAATGTTTTCACAATCTAGTGTTTTGTCCAAGAGCGCTGTCAACATAACCAATGAGGCTGCTCTCGACAATCCAGCAGCATTCCTTTAATCTTTTCAGCTCGAGATCTACAAATGCCCAGTACTTGCTCACCAAAGATCTAAAATGGAAACATATAAATATTGGACCTGTTGAAAAAAGACATATGGCAAACAGCTAAAAATAGATAAATTTCTAAAATCTAAGAAACATAGACTGATAAAAACAAAAAAGAAAATTAGCAACATCCAAACCACAGCTAAAAATAACTCAAAAATTAAATACAATTATCTTAAGAATAAATATTTAAAGATGGTTTATGCTGCACATTAATTTTATTTTCTTTGTTTAGATATAAAAGACAAGCAGCCGTACTTGTGCATGTCAATCCAACTCACTCCAGGCGACATTGATTTTATAACTGAATCATGAGCCTTTAGGACAGCCTGCATTCCCATATTTCATTAAATGATTCAGAAAGCTTTAGCCTAGTTGTAATAATAAGTATATATATATATATATATATATATATATATATATATATATATATATATATATATATATATATATATATATATATATATATATATATATATATATATATAACCAAAAAACTTACATTGTATATTGCAGCCTGGTCATTTGTGAACTTTCCACTAACCTAAACAGAAAGAGGTTAAGATAAAACTCAAAAGAGCTGCAACACTTAAAAAGATTTTCTGCTCTAAAAAGAAGCAAGATTAATAACGAAATATTTTCATATTTTTAATTCAATGATCGGCACAAACCAGGTAGAGTCAAGTTTTATAATTAAACCATAAAAACTTCAAGAACGTCAGCCAAAGAAGTTCTTAAAGACAATACCAGCATTATTTGAGAAAAATGTACACACGCATAGATAGAGATAGAAAATGGACTATTCTCTTCCTAGAAGAGAACAATCATCCTCTAGCCACTTAAATTTTAATGTTATGATTTTCAAATAATAAAAACAGCCCATTCCTCAATATCATTAAAACTAAATGCATGCATGACTTAAGATTTTTCAATATCATTTGATCATCAACAAGATACTTGAAAATTTACTCAATGGATGGTTTTGATTGTATAAGGTAATTCTGATTACAATGTGCATAAACTTTCAAATAGGACAGGATTAAAGAAATGAGTTTATGATGATATATTGAATGATTTGATTAGTGGGCTTCTTCATGTAATGTGATCATAAATTTTTGCATGCTTGATGAATGATTAAATAATTATGAAATTTTATGAAACTTGGTTCAAAAGTAAATTTCATATCGTAGATCACAATAAAAAATGTAATCTGGAGTTTGAAGACTGTAAAACAATACACAAAAATATTAAATTAAGTGAAAAAAAGTTGACCTCCATTAATCTACTATGCGGACATGCTTCAATTCTCACAATTGATCAAGGAGTCCAATAGTCCACCTATGCCTCCGCCTCCAAAACATCCCTTGCCATCCGCCTATGCCTCCGCCTCCACCTCCAATCACCCTATACCTTAACCACACCAATTATAACCATCTCCAACCTCCAACACATCGCTGCCTTCCAATCACACCATGAAACCCATCTCCTTACCATTGTTCCCCTCAAACCTCCACAACCACTGCCAGCCCTAACCCCGCATACAATCACTCCTCACTTCCAACCACCATGCCCATCAATAACCCTTATCGTACACCTCCAATCGCCGCCAAACCCAATAGCCATACTAGCTAGCCCTATATAAGAATCACATAATGAAAATAAAACAATCTAATTAGCACTATATAAGCTTTCCTAATTCCATCCAAATCTGAATTCAAATCATCCCTACTTCCTTCAATATTTTTTTTCTAATTCCCTCCTAAATCTGAATTCAAATCAGCCCCCCTTTCCAGAAATAATCTTTGTTAATTCACTGCCAATTTTGTTTTCCAATGTTAACTAATTAAAGGTGGAATAATGCAATCAAAAATTTGGGAGAGGGGCCCAAATTTTTTATCACAAAAAACAAAAAGAACTTCCTATATAAAAGAAGACACAAAATACCCAGAAAGAAGAGATAACTTATAAATTTTAAAACAAACTCTTACATTTCATATAAACGAACACTTTTATAAATAAAGACTTACAACTCTTAAAATTAAACGACTTACAAACAAAGACTCTAACAAGACACCCTAAACTTGCTTACTTTTGAGAAGAGGGATACAGGTGAGGAGGTCACTTACGGAGAGACGAAAGAGGTTAGAAGCCGAGACGAAGGGTGGAAAGAGCTCGCAAGATTTTCCAAAGAGGATATGAGAAAGAGAATGGAACAAGCTCGCAAGCTTTTCCAACAAAACCTGCAAGTTTAGCTTCCAAAAATCACATTTTCACTTACTTAAACATACACAAAACATCTACTATTTATAGACCAAAAGAGGGAATACAAATAGCCACAAAACATTAATTTAAAAGCTAATTAAATAGGGAATATGAAAAGCCAACATCCAATTTCAGGAAACGAAGCACCAAAGCCACGGAAAAGCCCCCAAAAAGTCATGGGAAAACAGCCCAGGCAGAACCCGAAGAGGCAACCGCAAGAACCAAGGATGCCCGCACGAAACCGAAGCATTAAGGCACGGGAAAGGCCACCCAGCACAGGAAAACCAGCAGCCAACCGGGGAAACCAAGGAGCCAAGGCACGGAAAACCAAGAAACCATCCACGGGAACCAAAGATCCATCCACGAGAACCAAAAGGACAACAAATGGGGAAATGAACCTCAATTTATGAGTTAAAAAGGCTTTCTACTAGACATTAATGAGCTGATATCTAGTAGAGGAAAGCATTTATGAGTAAACATAAGAAGAGGCTCATTAATGAGCTGATTCAAGTAGAACTTACAAAATTTTCAACTCAACTTGTTTTGATCCATTCCTTGCCTACATCATGGAATTATTTCCCTTTGGATCCCCCTATTTCCTTGCCTGTCATCCATCCTAGTGGGGCCCATAGCCTTCGTTGGTCCATCAATACTCTCCTCCTAAAGAGCCATCTTGTCCTGAAGGTGGAAAGAGAGAAATTGCTTATGGATGGTACTATAGGGTTCCCATGTTGTACACATTCAATTTTGTTGTGCTTTATGTAGGTGTTTCTTTAATTTTGCCAAAATCCAATCTATTTCTCCCAAGTACTACTCCACTAATAACATTGATGTATTATCATGCCCATAATGTATTAGATGATGTGGATCTCTCCTATATAAGATTTTAAATGGCATTGTATGTGTTGTTATATGAGATGAAGTGTTATACTAATATTCCGCTCTGGCTAACCACTTAGCCCACATCTTTGGTGTATCTGATACAAAGAAACGAAGATAAATCTCCAACATGTGATTCACTAACTCCATCTGCCCATCCGTCTAAGGGTGGTAAGCTATACTCTGTTTCAAGATAGTAACCAGCATCTTGAATAAATCCCTCCATCTTGAATAACTCTCTCAAGAAGTGGCTCAAAAAGTACTTGTCTTGATTGGACATAATGGCCTCGGGTATGCCATGGAAATGAACCACCTTTATAATGAATGTGGTTGCCACCGACACCGTGGTGTATGAGTGGCATAAGGGAATGAAATAAGCATATTTGCTTAATCTGTCCACTAGCACTAGAATCACAGTGAACCCTTCTGATCTAGGTAGTCCTTTAATGAAGTCCATAGTCACCTCTTCCCACACTTTCTCGGGTAATGCTAAAAGTTGTGAAAGACCACCTGGAGCAATAGCCAAATATTTGTCTCTGATACACATCAAAATTTGCCACCTACTCCTCTACATCCTTCTGCATGCCCACCCAATATAGCTCCGCTACCAATCAATGATATATCTTTTGAACTCCTGAATGTCCCCCAATAGTTGTGCCATGAAAATCCTACAACAAGTGAGGGATGTATGGCGATGTCCTCGAAAGCACAAATTTTCCCTGGTATAGCAGCTTCTTACCCATCAAAGAGTAACCAGGATGGCTATCCTTGCCCTACATTAATCTCCTCTAATCTTACTCACCGCCTCATCTTGCTTGCTCTCACGCTTTAAGGCCTCCCAATCCACAACCATGGGAATAGATAGAGTCATAACATGAGGGTCTTCAATATGCCTGGAAAGAGCATCCGAGCATTATTTTCCAATCCGGGCTTGCATTAAATCACAAAATTATAACCCAACAGCTTGGAAAGCCACATCTAATGCTCCTCTATCACCATCCTCTATTATAACAAGAATTTCAAACTCCACTCACCTGTCCTAACTATGAAGTGTCGCTCGAATAAGTAAGGTCACCACTTCTATATTACCAACACTGTCGCCATCAACTAACTTTCATACACGATTTCAGCCAAGCCCTACCAGTCAACACCTGACTGAAATAAGTTATGGGTCTCTGACTCTGCATGAGAACTGCTCCCTACTCATAGCCTGATGCATCAATCTCCACTACAAACGGCTAGCAGAAATATGGTAATCAACAGCCATGCTATAGAGTTGTACCCTTCACAAACTTCCTCTAGTACCCTATGAGTCACAAGAAACCCCTCAACTCCTTCAGGGTTTTGGGTAAGGGCCACTCCAACATGGCATCTATCTTGAAAAGAGTTGCACCCACTCCTAATTTAAACACGTCCTAAACACTCCACTCTTTGTTGTGCAAAGAAACACTTCTTCAAATTGGCATACAGTTGATGCTCCTTCAATGTCACTAATACGACCCTCAAGTGCTCCACATGATATACCTCAGAACGACTATACATAAAAAATGTCATCAAAGAAAATCAATACAAACTTAAGGAGGAAGGGTTGGAATACCTTGTTCATAACCGACTAAAAGGTAGTTGGGGCATTGGTAAGCCTAAAAGGCATCGCAAAACTTGTAGTGGACTTCGTGAGTCCTAAAAGCAATCTTGTGGATGTCAGTGGGCCGCATTTTGATCTAACGGTATCCTAATTTCAGATCAATCTTGGAGAACATCACAACTCCATATAACTCATCCGGCATCTCATCAATGACTGGTTTATGAAATGTATCCAACACCATTTCCTTATTCATATCCCAATAACCTACACAAAATCTCCAACTACCATTCTTCTTCTTCACTAGCAACACGGGACTGAAGAAGCGACAAACAATGGGACAAATGATCTGCGCCTCCAACATCTCCTTAATCAGTCTCTTAATTTGATCCTTCTAAATCTGTAGGTATTGGTAGAGTCAAACTTTTTGATAAAGGATACCCCCTCCTTAAAGATGATGGCATGCTCATGGTCCCTTAGTGTAATTAGGCCTTGAGACAGCTAGAACACCTCACTAAATTGTTGCAGCAGTGGTTAGACTATCTCTAGAACCTCCTCATCTTTCTCCATGCTTCCCTATCCCTCAAGGCTCTAGAATTTCATCAAGAATCTCATCCCTACTGACTGGATTTCCATTAACATGGTCTTAAGAGAAACTCTGATTTTAGACAGACTAGGATCCCCCTTAATCCTCACCTTCCTCCCACCATGAATTTCATAGTCAATGCCTTCTAGTCCACCTTGGTCTCCCCCAGGGTTTACAATCACTTCATGCCCAAAATTACATCTACGCTCCATTACTCCAAAGGAAGCAAATCCTCCCTCACCGAGATCTCCTGCAATGTCACCATTAGCCATGTCAAATGCCTCTGCCCTTCTCCACCTTCCCCATTCCCATCATCACCCTAAAACATCCTGTGTCGACCAGCTTTAGCCACAACCGGTTCACCACCTAGTTGGAGGTGAAATTGTGGGTCACCCCACTGTCCACCAGAACTACCATTGATTCTCCTCTTATCTGTCCTCTCACCTTCATGGTATGATTTGAGATAAATCGCACCATTGAGTTTAGGAAGACCTTCACCACATCTAGGCGCAAATGCTCCTCCTCAAACACCCCCTACTCGAGAGTCTCACCCTCCTTATCACAGACTATAAGTACATAAAATGAACGGTTCGTACAGTGGTGGCCTGGTGTAAACTTCTCATCACAACGAAAATACAATCCCCTAGCCTACTTCTCCTGAATCTCTGCCTCAATAAACCGCTAGAAAATTCTCCTTGGCCGTGCTACCAATCCCATATCCTTGGTACTTCTCTCTAAATGGGCACAGGTTGTACCTTTAATGCCAAAAAAATAGTAATGGTTCGGTATGAAGCTCCCGTATCGCAACCTTTGCTGCTTCTCTCAAGTGAGTTCTTGTCCTCCACCAACTGGTCTAGCTCCATAATCTCCCCCAACCCTCATGGCCTCATTAATCGAACAACGGCCTTGATCTCTGAATTGAGCCCCTTTATGAAATTCTCCTCCAACATTGTTTCATATAGCCTCCCCAATCAACTAGAACGGTACACAAACCTCTCTCAATAATCCATCATTGTCCCTTCCTGAACCAAAGCAAATAACTTTTCATAGAAGTCTTATTCCCAACTTATAAATATTTTAATAAACTATTTTTGAACTCCCTCTACGATCGGATTTGATCTCTCATGTCTCTCCACTGATACCAAGACAAAGCCATTCCCTTTAAGCATAGAGATATTACAGTGAGTCTCTCCTCCTTCGTCATCTCATTCACCACAAAATACCTCTCCACCCTATAGATCCACCATGAGCATTTTCCCCCTCAAAAATAAGCATCTTCAGCTTTCTCATTCTCGGATCCCCTCTGCCCCAATTTCCTCCGCCTCTGGCTCATCCCATGTGGCGATTATTATGATTTCTCCATTTTTCTCTCCCACCTCTGCTCCTTTCCTAGATCCTCTTCCTAAAAATCAGCCCACCACGTTTCTTCCTCCCAATTTCTCTTTATGTCATATCCTTCACCCATTTCCCTCCTAGTTATTGGTTCAAGAGGTGGCATATTTTCCTTTTCACCCAAGGTTTCTACCTCTCGATCATCCCCTATTGGGTCAATATTGGGGATTCCCTTGCTTCCTTGGCCACCCGCCGATGCTCTCGGTTGGGTGAGAAGCTCCAATATTTTCTTTATCAGTTGGGTGAGTAGCTCCAATATTTTCTTCATCATATCCTCTAGGTTAGAAAACCTTTCTTCCATGGATGACATTCGTACCTCTATTTCAGATTTGAGTTGGTCAACATTTCTTTTTAATTTCACTTCCAAAGCATCCACTTTCTTTGGTTTCATAGTTCATGAATCATGCTCTGATACCAATTTGGTAGGAATCTGATCTCCACACAACAATAACGAAGAGAAAACACAGCAGAAATCAACGAGAAAGAAAGAGATTATTGATATAGGCACATCAAACTAAGAAACAAGTTGATGTACTATTTGAGAGGTAGATTGGCCCTCCACAAACCATAAGCACCGCTAGGAACAACTTTAAAGAAAAACTACAACAAACACACAAATCACATAACCAAAATCAAATAACCTAATTAACCCTATAAAAGCTTTCTTAATTCCCTCCCAAATCTGAACTTAAATCAACCCCCGTTCTTTAAATATTTTTTTTTAATTCCCGCCCAAATCTGAATTAAAATCAACCCCCCCCCCCCCCTCTCTAAATAAACTTTCCTAATTCCCTCCCAATTTTGATTTCATATGGTAAGTAATTAAATGTGGAATTATTCCCCTTTGGATGCCCCTCTTTCCTTGCTCACCATCCGTCTGTCATAGTGGGGCCCACATTGTCCACTGGTCCATCAATTCTCTCAGGTCGTCGAGAGGGATAATTAACAATAGAGGCTTGAGCCTACGAAAAACTTGAAAATAGATCATTCAGTCCTCACTAAGTTACAAAAAAAATCTCTAGATAGTGACTTGTCTTAAAACTAATTTGCCTTCTAAAAATTTGACCCAACAACATTTTGTAAATCTCTTCTACAGAGGTTCGGGGGTGAATTTCAAAGCGCACAATAGCTAGTCAATTTTGAATTATATATGCCGGTATATTTTATAGTTAATATAGAATTTTGGTTAAAATATTTCATATAGGATAAATTTTCTTGTTAATTGCATCTTTGCATTTCGAGCATATTAGCTAACCATAACTTATATCTCACAAGATTATCGAAAAGCTTAGTTATAATGTTTATACACTTGATTTGTCACCTGACATTTAGGTGAACCCTAACTTCAATGTGAAACATTATAGGACATTTGAGTCATTGGTATTACTTGTAGTTGTTTCTTCGACAGGAGTATGATTTCACTATTACAATGATTGTGCAATTCCAGTCATTAGCCTCGACACAGCATCAAATTGGGCTAACTAGCATTCACTAGTATCTAGTTTGTTGGCGTGGACATCTACCATCAGATGACGTATGAAGAGCTAGTCTGTCTATACAGATCTTCTAAAGATCTATGCAGAACCAAGATTTAAACGTTCTAGAATAGGGCTTTTGTCACTCTTAGAGCTGGAGTCCCTCGTGCTGTTCATAATATTGCCACTGTTAGAATTCTTCAGACGGTAACAGAGGTTGCTCAATAAAGCAACGACAATCACAACAACCCACTGTAGCTAGCTACAATTGCTTGATACAGTAAGCAGCAATCGAAGCCACGACATAGTTACACTGCAATAAGGTATAGAAGCAAGCCAGGTTGCTAAACATTAATAGGCAACATGCTGCAACCTGTTGACACCCTTCATCCACCTCCTAAGAGCCAATTGTAGTTCCCTGCCAATTTGGTCATAAATGGATTGCTCAGCCTAAGTAGGGGATGGAGATGGCCATGCCAACTTGTCGTCTTTCCCCAACTATTTTTCACCCACTCAATATCACTTATAAGGTGGTGGCCATTACAATTGAAACCTGTCGATGCAACTCAATAACATTTTTAAGTGCAGCATACCACTATCAATGGATCCCTAGCCATCCGGGGTGGGGGATCAGAGTGCTACTCCTCCCGTAACACTAAAGCTCAAATTAAGTAATCTGGGGATAACAAACTTGGATCTGGGATTGCACTAATCCAATCTAATTTGGCCTATCATCAATTTTAATCAAAAGCAAGTTTATCACAATTGTCTAATTACCATTCTAAGATGCATTTTGATCATCAAATCAATGTAGCACACATCCCAAGGATGACATGGTGGCACATCAATGCTCTTGTTTAAGTGAAAGAAGCATAGTTTTGACCTTCCCAACACACCCATCTAAGGCAACAAAATGCTTCCCAAAACCATCGGGATCAAGGAGATTGACCGGGTAACGCAAAAAAGCTTGAATGTTGCATCAATTAATTGCACCTCCAACATCGCTATCTAAACCGATGTAGCAAAACCATGACCATTGGATCAACATCTTCAATAACTTATTTTCTAAGCACAAACAATGCCCACGATGCACGTTATAAATAATATCCCATTTGAATTTTTCATAGATTATGAAATTTATAGACTTAGAATAATCCAGCATTCTACGGGTCCGAGAAGTTTCTCACTGAATTATTTAAAATATCTTTCTTTTTTAAGGAAATTTAGAGACCATGCAATTTTTCTTCTCCTCGTAAAGGGGTAATTTGATCGAAAGGGTGTCCCTTGGCTTTCTGAGCTTCAACAGCAGATGTTGAGACGTCACATTTCACAGCAACAAGAAGTATATTTCTTTATCAATAGCTGACCTATAAGTAGCATTAAATGTATAGGCTTGGCACTAAATAACAGGCTTTGTAAAGACATTCCCCTAATTATGAAAGCAATTAGGCATGTAATCAGTACTAACTAACGGATAAGTAATCCTGTAAGTCTGGGGCTGGCCACTTATGCAACATTCAGCGAAGCAGTCAGACATAATAGAGATTTTAACTATACTCACGGGAAAAGAACAAGTTATATCAGAGCCATAGAAGTGATATTCAGCTCCCATGTCAAACAAAGCAATGTCACCTTCTTTCAAAGCCTGCAAAAGAAAATTGTACAGATGACAGAAGTTACATTTATAGGGACACAAGTGGTTGTTGCTTATTACAGGAGTGAAAACTCGAGCTGTTTAAAATTCAGATATAAAAAAATATGCTCTAACAGAAAAAACTCATCTTGATAAAAAATAGTTCATCAGCTCTAAAGAGAATTCGGGAAAATATCTTCCAATTTAGAAGATAAATAAATGACAGCAAATAATATATCTTTTCAAAGACCTCAAAGTTGCACTCAGCAAAACAAATATGCATCACTTACCAATTCTAATGAAGGGGAAAAAAGAATAAATATCTAGTTGTTAACAAAATATTCAGATAACAATTTGCACTGCTTTTAAGTGTTGAAATGAACATGCATATAAATTATAGGTAGAAACAAAATATTATAAAGAAAGTGTGAGCAAGCTAAAATAAGGAACAAGTATGTCCCACATCTGCCAAAATACTCCCCCTTAAGTAACAAATGGCGTAAAAGCTTATGTGAGGAAATGGTCACATATCACCATTCAACTACTACATTCAGTTTTTCAGAAAATGATTCCTGAATAAGCTGCATGCAAGGTAGGGTAGGTGAAAATGAATCCGTTTTGCGTCAAATTTTTCAATTAACTGAAGAACAATTTTTTCAATTAACTTAAGAAAAAAATACAAATCCCAAAGAAACATAAGCCAAAAAACCAATTTTTTGGATAAACTTTTAAAGGGTGAAACAATAACATATATCTTATCTTTAGGGGCTTCAGGTCATTAATTTTAAGTAATATCCAAATTGTGCTTGGCTCCTTACAAGCAAACAAAATACTAAGTGTAACATGTTAATGTAGAACTGTTTAGTGATAATTTCACAATGAGAAAATGTTCTAGGTTCCAAGATCTTGTCTTTTTAGTAACGTTTTCTCTATTTCAAACAACACTATCTTAAGCTCTACATCCCTCTCATTGTTTTGCTTTTAATTCTTTTAAGAGATTTTGGCTAGATTTTCAATCAATCATTTAATGTGATCCCTTTATCTTTAGATAAATCAAAAGAATTTTACTTATAGAGAAAGTTGTAGAGAAACAGAGAGACAGGGAGGGCGAAGCGCGGGTGGCTGTTGGATGCTGGGTTGGTTGATGACATGGAGGTTTGCAAGGGCAGTCAAGCCATTATGGCTAGGAACTGAGAAAGGGCGTATAGCAACCCTCACCATATGACAATCGATGACGTTTACAATAAGCTCATAAATAGGAGCTTGCAGCTTCTCAAGGTGTATATAAAGATCAACATATTTTGATTTTAGAGCTACATAGTTCGAGGAAATGGGGGGAGATCCTACATCATAAGCGGACAACTAAGATCACGGACAATTTAGCCCTTTACAAGCCAAGGAACCACATTTTCTTAAAAGCAAGTGTCAAAAATGATAGGTTACAGAAGAAATGAAGGACCAAACTGTTTGAAGGAAATAATGCAATGAATTTACCACTGCTTCCAGTGTAAATAATATAAAACGGAGTTCATTAGTTCAAAAAGAAACCTCAGGCTTATACCATAGGAATGAGTTCAGATAAGCTTTTCAGGTTGAAATAGAAATGCTTGGGGACTTTTTTATCGCTAGAAAATATTCTAATATTTATAGCTCATGAAATGAGAATGGAGGAGATGTGCATCTATGAGAGCTAAAACTTCCAATACCTAACTTAAAATATTCAAAAATTGCAAATGACATGAGCTAAATAAGACACCTTCAAGTAATATGAAACTTTGTCATTATATTATGAAGCCTCCCCCCTTCACCCAAACAGCCACCACCGTCTCACAAAAAAAAAATAGGAAAGGAATGTCTTATAAACTAAGGGAGTAAGGACAGAATATATCTGCTCTATTACATTTTCCAAAAGTACCACTCAAATTTAAGGGTAATTTTTATAAGATGATGGTGAGACTAGCAATGCTTTATGGGCAAAATATTGGCATTTAAAGAGTAGCATAAAATTACGTTAAGTGTTGCAGAGATGAGGATGGTTAAGTGGATGAGTGGCTTTACACTTAGAGATGGGATGCGAAATGAGTATATAAATAAAAAAGTTGGAGTAGCTCTGGTGGTAGATAAGATTAGAGAGAGTCGCCTTAGATGGTGTGGTCGCATAAAGAGTCAACCTTTCACTAACCCAGTTAAGAGAGTAGATGCATTAGATTCGGCCTATGTTAGGCCTATGCTTAGAAAGGTAGAGATAGACCTAAAAAAGACTAGGTTAGAAAGTATTAGAAATGACATTTTTTACTTAGATTTAAATGAAAATTTGACTCTAAATAGAACAAATGTAGAAAAAGGATTCATTTAATAGACCCACGTAGTGGGATAAAAGCTTGATCTTCTTGTTGTATTACATTTTCTACAAGCACACAACAGGAAGAATCGTAAAATCATTTAGCTACAAAGAGGAGAAGATAGAGAACTTTTATCAATTTCTAAGAGAATAAACTGAAGTGAGCAAAATGCATACTCGGTCATTTGGAGCAGCTGCATGACCATAGTGAAGAACAGCACTGCACAACATGCAACAAAATAAGAATTAATAAATGTACCATAAGATGGTAAATGTTGACAGCTAGTATCAACAGCACATATAGAAGGCAAAGTTTATAAGATCCAAAGAAAACAATGTGACAAAAGAACATCAATAATTTTTCCTTCTGCAATGAAGAAATCATATATGAACAGATTTGGTTATCATCTAAGACACTATGAAATCAGTATCAAAAAGCATTCGAACTAAATAGAATGGAAAGTGTTCTGATCAGAATCAACCAATCATAAAGATGTATATAGACACTAACCAAAAAACCAACTTACCATTAAACTCCCATCTAATTTCATTAAGTCTGTCTGATTTTAAATCAAACATTCAAGTCCACTTGAACTGTATTGATAGACTAATATAATTAGCCATACCGAGATGTCAGGGCCACCAAGGAGATTAAAATATCACAAATTTGAAAGATTCTAAGTTTTGTAACTTTAACAGGAGCAATATTCTTACCTGTTTTCTCCTGTGGCGCATATACATGTATATGAACAGTGCCTACAACCACCATACATGTAGATGTGATGAAGAAAGATGCTCTCCAACTGATATTCTTTCATGTCCGCGCTGATTCTTCTCATAACCTAATCAAAATTATACAACAAGAAACTAAACGATTTCTGAAACGTTACCAATTCTTTCAAGAAAGATAACATAGTCCTGAAATATTGGAAAGCATTAATATGGCGATCAAGCAACCATGCAGTATAAAGGACATCATCTATATTACAAACTCCATATTCTATTGTTTTTAAACCTCTAAAAAAAGTATCCTTTGAAATGATAATATGTATAGAACAAGACCTCTGCTAACATGCTCTCCTTAAAAGCAATAGCCCAATTTAATACAATAACAATTTTCATATTTTCATAATCTAAAGTACATGAAAATTATTTCTACTAGATTAAGTTTAGAAAATTATGCCTTTATATAGCTGACTGCAAATTCTTAAAATAATTTATATTTTACATATAAAGATAAAGGGTCAGCAAGCTTAAAATTATGCCCAGAAAACGGTAAATTTATCATATTTTTATCATTCTTGGATTTATATATTTTGTATAAGGCAATTCCTTATTCTAAAACTAGAAAGCTCTCAATGAGCAGTGGATTTTGTTGGAGAAATTTTGTCATCCTCAATGGATGTGGGCTCCGAAAATTTGACCCCGGACTCCGCCCGCTGATTGTGCTTTTTTTTCTTGGGCAAGGGAGTTTTAACGGAACAAGTTCCGGGGTAAATTTTGGGAAGGCAGATGGGTTTGTAGATAAGACACTACCCAGATATTTCGCCCTCATTTTGCGAGGACTTTATGATCTGAGTTCTGGTTTCCTATAGGCGCAAGCCCCTATAGTTAATTATCTCTCCCGATAACGAGAGAGAACTTTCGATTAAGGCTAGTCGTTGATCAGATACGTATAAATACGTGTTATCTGGCATATAGTAGCAGCATGGGTATGGGATTTTGAGAATTTTGAAAGTTTGGGTGTTTGAAAATTTTAATATTTAAAATAGAAATTTCACCATCTTTCACTTAAAGCGGATGGTGGGGGAATGGATGATAGACCCGATCAAGATCCCATGGTTCCGTCATCCCGGGCCATCATGGTCCCTGGTCTACTTAGTCAGAGGAGGTAGTCGACCCAACCTAACAGAAGGATCCTTGTCGGTAGCCATAGGTTGTTTCGTCCAAGGGTACCTTGTAAACCTGGGGGGATATGTTTGCCTAAGGGGACAAATTTGAATCCGCCTTAGCTAACAGAGGGCTTTGTGACCTATCGATCATATCCTATTGATTCATATCTCAAAGATTTGATGCCACTAAGGAATGTTTAGCTCTGACCATAACCGGTATTTGTGGTGCCATTTGGCAGCAAAACAACTCGGTTCAGAGGGCCCCAGATCATAATCGTTTATCCTGCGGTGCCATTTGATGGTAAAATTGCCGGTTAGAGGACACGTACCACGTCCTTATTGACAAGAGATTATTTGAGAATGGATCATAATGATATTTTCAACTAGGCATTAGTTCTTTGTGAGTTGATGTAAATTTTAGTTTGTCCACCCCGACATACTATTGCGGAGGGTGAATGGATTTTATTTTAAGTGATTTGTGATTGGATTTCAATTTTAAATATTTTTGGATTTTGGGACTTTTAGATTTTGTGGGCATTTTGAATTATTTAAAATGGAGCCCTCTAGTTGAGATTGTGTCAATGATTTGTGTCAATGATTGCAAGCCTTATATCATTTCTGAGAGTAGCTTGTGGTTTGCATAATAATTTTGTTTATTGACATTCATTTGAAGGCTTTGCATCATTTATTATGAATAGTTCGTATGCGGAGTTCTTCTCCTACCATGAGTTCTTGCACACTTGCTTGCATGATTGGTACAAATGTCATAATTATCAGCCTTGAATGATTTGCAGTATCTGTTCATTTGTTTGTAGTTAGATTATGCATCGCCTCTAATTATTGCTACGACCTTCTTTTTAATGGGGTAAAGCTTTATTCATCATACGCCCCATCCTTGTATGGTTGCATTTGGAGTCCCTTGGTCATCACAAGCTTTGTGCTCATTTATGTCCACTAGAATGATTAGGATTCGCTTAGATCTTGATTGTTCATTCATCGATCCAAGGTTTGGCTCTGTATACTCCATTCCAATTCAAGTTCTTTAGAGTTCATATTCATTCAAGTTTGAGCCAAATGTTTGCAGGTTCAATTAATATTCAAATTGAGCTCAAGTTAAGTCCTCATTTAGGTTCAAATTTTAGTTATTCATTTGAATGTGTCTCCATGAACTCCTTGTATACGCTTGTAAGTGGATTTTAATCTCTTTGAAATTTTCCAAGTCATACGTTCAGTTGAAAATTCGACAGCACTCCGACGTCGTCCCCGCGTAGGGGGCTGCATCAGAGTGTGTAAGGCCTTCCCGCTTGCCAAGAAAGGCAGTCACGGTAAATGTCAAATGACATCGCGGCAGCAGTCTCGTACTCCGCTCACTAACAAAATCGGTCACTTGGTCTTTAAGTACATGTCTAAAGCACAGTATTTTCCCCGCCTAAAAATAGTGACGGGTACTTAATTAAACAATTCTTTATAAATAACAAATTTTCCTGCTCGCTAATAAAAGCGGTCACGGGTACTTATATTTCATGCACACGAATTTCCCCGCTCGCTGATAAGAGCGGTCACGGGTACTTAAGTTTCCTTGCTCGCTAACAAAAAGCGGTCACGAGTACTTATTTCATGCATAAAAATTTAAAATACTAGTATCGGATTTTTTATCTTGGGGGAGCAGTAATTGAGGCGACGACGGTGAATGGCGGCGACTGTGGGAAACCTGCGACGCACAATTTAAATTTTTTTTAATTATTTGTGCATTTTAATTAATCATATATGCCTTTCTATTTAAAACAAAAGCTAAAGAGAGAAAAAGAGAGAGAGAGAGAGAGAGAGCTCTCTTTCTAGAGAGAGAACGAGAGGGAAAAAGAGGGAAAGAGAGGATTTGATAGGAATTTGCATGGAGAGGGATTTGGAGGTGTAAGGAAATGAGGAGAGGTTTAGAGAGAGAAAATCACTCTCTTTTAAATTTTGGAGAGAGAAAGAGTGGATTTTTTTCTTTCTAGAAAGGAAATTTGAAGGCATGGTGGAGAGGAGAGATGCTTGGGATGGAAAGGGAGCCATACATAAAGAAATTTCTTTCTCGTTTTAGAGAGAAAATTTCTCTTTCTATGTTAGAGAGAGAAAGTGAGGGATGATAGAGATTTTGATAGGAAATGTGTAGGATGTGTATAGGAATGTTTTTTGTGAAGGGTAGTGGGTGGTTTATGTAATGGATGTGGAGATATAAAAGAATTGGGGTTTGGATTTTTGTAGGTTTGGAGAGAAAAATGTATGAAGAAGATGAAGATGAAGGGAGGAAGGAGAAAAGAGGAGAAGAGGAAAATTGAAGGAAATGAAAGCAAATAATGGGAGAGGAAGAGGGAAGTAAAAAATGGAGAAGAAGAAGATGGAAGGAAAAAGAAGAAGAGGGAGAATGGAGAATGGAGAATGGAGGAAGAAGAAGAAGAAGAGAAGTTACCTTGGAGAGCTTGGAGGGAGGGAACTTGGAGGCCGGCGGCTTGGCATGAGGAGGAATCGCAAGAGGGACAGCTCCTTGCGTGAGAACGGTGTGAGAATGGCGTGAGAGTGTGAGGGAGTGAGGAGTTATGAGGTTAAGTGGGTATTTAGGGTATTTTGGGGGATTTTTTTTTTAAATCATTTTTTTTATTTAAAAAGCTTTCTTTTTCTCCCTCTAAAATATATTTTTTAATTATATTGCACAAAATAAAAATAAAAATTTAATTTTGCATCGAGTTGGTCGCCGCATAGCTGCTCGCACACGTCGTTGTCTCGACTCGCATGCCCAAAATTTAAATTTTTATTGACCGGCAACCCCCATCAATATGGGTGTCGATCTTAGCTGTTTTTGTTGCTCCAGACGCATCGGCGCTGTCCGTTTCATGAACGGAGGTCATCTCGGCAATTTTGGGTTTTCGGTCGACACACGTCAGGTGAGGTTTTACGCGATTTCGAGCTCTTTCATTTTAGAAACCCACCTTGCGCGGTCGACTCGATCCCGACAGGCCGACACTATTATTAGGGGTCAACAATGGATTACATATTTTGTGATCAACTACGGCATAGAAAATAATATATAATATCCCAAAGGATAAAAATACTATTTTACTATGCACTCAATAAAAAAATTTATAATTTTAATCTTTAACAAAGATTTTCCCCTATTCAATGTTTGATTGAATAGGGTTTATTTTATTCTAGGGTACAGGTGCCCCATAGAGGCTTATCCCTATGATTAATTACATCTCAAGCATTTATTACTCGAGAAAACTTTGATTAAAGCAGTGGTTTTTCTTTTTTTAAAGTCATCAAAATATTGGCTAATCTTTTTATTTGTGAAATTCTTGTTGAAAAATTTGGCCTTTGGGAATTTCAAAGGAGGAACAATTAGCTTGAAATCAGATTTTGAAATGGAAGCCACAGGAATGAAATGTATATGTACTTGATTCTGAGGAAACTCAAAGGTACTCAAATTATCCTATGTTGCACTTTATATTTTAGAATCGAATTTTTTTTTAGTTGATCAATTTCATATAGAATGTTGGGTCTTCCATTCCAACAATACATGTTGAAGGAAATGCTTAGAGGGTGAGAGTTTATACAGTGATTGAAGTCAACAATGGACTCAGATCCTAGAACTAAGGTGAGGACTACTGAGAGATATAGTGTCTTGAACATAAGTCTAATGAAGTGTAAGAAAGTTACAAACTTCACCTCACATAAGACATAGCCAACCCGACCTCTGGATTTATTTTTCTTCATGAAAAGGGCTACCAGATAACTCACCTAATCACTTTTAAAATCATGTAATCCGATCTCAATGTATATAAAGAGTAGGGATGGTTGTTTTTCATTTAGAAAATAGAACTTACAACTTCTCTTTGACGTCAAGATGTCTGACCATGTGGGTTTGCATAATGCTAACTCATAAGAATGCAGATTTTTGTTGTTTAGTCTTTAAGTGAGGATTTTTTACATGTGACACACTTAGTCATGCATGATCTGTTGACCCGTAAGCTGTAACAAAAAAAAAATCAAAATTCCTACCTACTCACTGCCAACCCACGTCGCTCCCCACGTCGAGCCGTTCGTCGCAAGTCGAAGCCACGACCGATGTCGTTTCTCCCCACGTCGCGGCAGCTCACACGACTTGGCGTCGTTAAAAGCCAACGAAAAAGAGGCCTTCGGCCTCCTCTCTCAAATCCTCTGCTGGTTCCCCTCTCCGCTCCCGAGCTCTCTCTCTCCTGATTCTCCCTCTCTCTCCTCTGTTCGACGCCGCCCCTCTTGTGCGATCGGAAGTGACGACATTTTGATCGGAAGCAACTCGGGAGCCCGCTTGCAGTGAAGCTAACTTTCTCCCTTCCGCTACTTCTCCGGTCCCTTCAGGGTTGTTCGACTTAGCCCCTTCGCCGACTTTCCCTTCCAGTCGGACCGGAACCACGACATTTTGATCCAAAGCAACAACGGGAGCTCGCCGTTTGTGAAGGTAACTTTCTGCCTTCCGAGCGCATCTTCAGCTAAATCCCATAAATCCGTCAAGCAAAAAAAAAAATTTACATTAATTTTAATTAATTGAAATTAATCTTAATTAATTAGGTTAATTATAATCTAATTATTTTTAATCGTAATTAATTAAAAATAACTTCTAACTAATTATGATTAATTAAATCATAATTAATTATGTTATTTTTAATTAATCATTGTTAATTATAATTAATTATAATTAATTAAATTTAATTATTATTAATTGAAAATAATTAAGATTAATAATAATAAAAAAGAGAAGAACATGTTTCTCCCCGGGCCTTCCTCGACATCCGAGCCGACATCCACCGTCGGTCCACTAGTCCACCGCTCCATCGGTCCCGAAGGTATAACCCCTAAACCTAGATTTTCCTCTCGACGCTGGCGACGAGTTAACAAACCCCCGAGGCGCCCACGTGGCGTTGTAGGGAGGGAAGCTAGTGCGACGCCTACGACGAGGCAGAAATTGCCTCGATTCTTTTCTCGACGCTTGCAACGAACCGGCAAACCCCCGAGGCGCTCACGTAGCATTTAGGGTGGGAAACCGGTGCGATGTTTACGACGATTTAAGGATCTCTCTTTAAAGCTTGCAACGAGCCGGCAAACCCCCGAGGCACTCAAGTAGCGTTTAGGGCGGGAAACCGGTGCGGCGCTTGCGGCGAGGGGGATAAAAAAATGTATTTTTTATTTTCATATAAGTACCCCCAAACGCCCACGTGGCGCAGAGGGGGGAAATCTGCTTTTTCTGACTCGTGCTTCACACCCTTAAACGCTCACGTAGCGGGCGGGGATTTTTGATAAAATATGCGACCGCGGTGTCACTTTTGACATCTACCTGAAGCGCTCACGTAGCGTCGAGGGGAAGGTTGCCTCTTGGTTTTTCCCCTAAACGGGGGAGACGCCGGGAGGCTGCCGAAATTCAGACTGAAGGCACCGTGGACTTGAACAGAATTTTGGCCTATATGTGAACAAATTTGGACATAAAAGAACAAGAGCTTGCATTCAAATGAACATGAACATTGAACTGTAGATTTATGGACCTGACTCAGAACAAAGATCAAAGTGATCTCTAAAATTCAAATCCAAATAAAATCAAGCCAGAACTGAAGATCAAATTTAAATGAAATGAAATCAAATTGGGACCAAAATCGAATAATTTGAACATTCAATTGAACTCAAAGGACTGCAGGGGACTTGAACAAAACTATAACATCAAACAAAGACTTTGATTTGGACTAGATCCGGATCCATACAAAAGACTTGAACTTGTACTCTGGACTTGGACATTAATGGCTTAAGCAACTCGAACTCAAGCAAGTACTTAAGTTGGACTACAAGAGACATAGAAGTGATATTGCACGTTGAACTCTTGCACTTGATTTGAACTGGATTTAGAATGGTCCAGATTTCAGTCCGGTTTGAACATCGTCGGTCCCTCACATTCGACACCAATCAAACTATGACACCTCTTTCGGGTGTATTCAGTGTAGCACACAACGAATGCGAATGCCCGCTAATGTCCACAATCATCCGATCGAAGACAAATACACACGTCATTTACATCTAGAGGGTAGTTGATTAGCGGACAAAGTGAAAATGTCTACGAATGTTAAATGACCACAATAAGGTGTAAATCTCCTTACAAAAAATGCCTGTTGATTGAAGATAGCGAATAGGGGGACCCACTATGCACACAACATGTAATTTGCAAGGAGAATACAAAGAGTCTACCAAGTGCTGTGGAAAATAAATGCATCTGTCTTCTACAAACAAAGGAGATATGATCTACGACAAATGCAATCATCAAATCCCACCTGAGATTGGTGAAAGGTGGGTATGATGTAGGCAACAATGGTTCTTCTACGAGCACTTCCATGGGGTTGTAGTGAATGCAACGAGTCCCTACAAATGAGTACAAACCATTTGTAGATAACAACAGTGAGTATATCGTAGATACAACGAACCACTGTGGACACAAGTATTGATACCACCTACGATAGTGATGGTCAAAATCAACAAGTACACTGGGTACAAGGGCAACTCTATGTACGAAAAGGACATCCCTTGGAAGAAAAGGGGGGAAATGTTTGAACAAATTAGAACCAAACTTCCTGGTGTCCCAAACTCTCTTCTTAGTTCTACACTCAAGAAGAAAACAGCTCTGGTACCCACAAATACCGGAAATAACAAGTCTGCCACACTGAAGATCCTAAAAGGAGTTCTCCCCAAATCAACAATCATTGACTTCAAAGTCCAGAAAGATCTTTCCCCGGTGAATGAGAAAGGGGGGAGTCAATGTCAAGATGAGGAAATACCTCATGACATCCAAACAATGCTACACCACCGGATCTGCAACACTTATGCAAACAGACAGAAGGCGTTCACAAATTATAACGTCACGCCACCGGATCTGCAACACTGATACAAGCAGACAGAAGGCGTCTACAACTACAACGCCACGCCACCGGATCTGCAACATCTATGAAAGCAGACAGAAGGCGTCCACAATCTACAATGCCACGCCACCGGATCTGCAACCTCTGTACAAGCAGACAGAAGGCGTCTACAAATATGTCTAAATTAATATAAAAATCACCCGCATGGGCCCTGGAAAGCGTGTTATTGGTACACACGTGACGCCTATGGATGCTACGCGGGTTGACAAGTGAATTCAAGTTCGAATCCGATCCTTCTATACGAATCAATAGAAGTCGACAAGATTCGAACTGCCTAACAAAATACACGGTTGTAGCGAACGGTGTATTTGTTTAAATACATTCTTTTTAGGCCTTCAAGGTCTAAAATCAAGAAAATTCATGAACAAAAGGCACAAAGCCTATGAAACTCGATCCTCTATCGACCAGTAGATAGAGTCGACAAGGTTCAATCTAGAAAAAGGAAATGACCCCAAACACCCCAATGATGGCCGTGTTGAACGCTAATCTCAACCGGAGGGGTTCA
Source organism: Dendrobium huoshanense (assembly GCA_016618105.1). Lineage (NCBI taxonomy): Eukaryota > Viridiplantae > Streptophyta > Magnoliopsida > Asparagales > Orchidaceae > Dendrobium > Dendrobium huoshanense. The sequence continues at coordinate 78,948,685 of CM028359.1, forward strand.
CAAATACTTTTAAATGTCTCTCAAATACCCAAAGTCCACACAAAATCCATACTCCAAAAATTCAAAATCAATCCCAAATTCCAAAATATTTAAAATATGAAATCTATCTATCCCAACGCTTAAAGCAAAATCCATTCATCATCCGCAATAGTCTGTCGAGGTGGATAAATTCAAATAAACTCTAGCTCACAAAGAGCGAAATGCCTAGTCGAAAATATCACTAGGATCCATTCTCAAACAATCTATTGCCAGTAAGGACGTGGTACGTGTCCTCTAACCGACAGTTTCGCCGCCAAATGGCACTGCAGGTAAACGGTTATGACCCGGGGCCCTCTAAACCGAGTGGTTTTGCCGCCAAATGGCACCACAGATAGCGGTTATGGCCAGAGCCAATACGCTCCTTAATGGCGTTAAATCCTTGAGATATGAATCAATAGGATATGATCGATAGGGCACAAAGCCCTATGTAAGCTAAGGTGGATTCAAATTTGTCCCCTTAGACAAACATTCAACCCCGGTCTACAAGGTCCCCTTGGACGAAGCAACCTATGGCTGCCGACAAGGATCCTTCTGTCAGGTTGGGTCGACTACCTCCTCTGACTAAGTAGACTAGGGACCACGATGGCCCGGGACGACGGAACCATGGGATCTTGATCGGGTCCATCATCCATTCCCCCACCATCCGCTTTAAGTACAAGATGGTGCAATTTCTATTTTGAATATCAAAATCTCCAAATTCTCAATTATTTTCAAACTTTCCAAACATTTACAAATATCCAAACCTAATTTCAAAATACCTAAACCTATGCTGCTACTATATGCCAGATAACACGTATTCTCTATACGTATCTGATCGACGACTAGCCTTAATCAAAAGTTCTCTCTCGTGATCAGGAGGGGTAATTAACTATAGGGGCTTACGCCTATAGGAAACCAGAACTCAGATCATAAAGTCCTCACAAAATGAGGGCGAAATATCTGGGTAGTGTCTTATCTACAAACCCATCTGCCTTCCAAAATTTACCTCGGAACTTAGTTCGTTAAAACTCCCTCGCCGAATAAAAAAAGCGAGCGGAGGCCGGGGCCTAATTTTTGGAGCCCACAGATTTCTGGCGACTCCGCTGGGGAATGGTTTCTCTTTCCATCTTTGGCTAGTCATATAAATGTTATAGTAGCAGCCAAAATGCTATGCTCTATATGGTGAACATCAGGATGTGACATTTGGTTCTTATGTCCAAAGATCCATTACTGAAAGTTCCTGAAAATGAATCTTTTAAATAAGATCAATGGAAATTCGTTTAGCAGGATTTTTAATTCCATGCTAACTTTCCTGCTTCTACTGTTGGTTCTGCGTTATTTCTTTGTTATGAAAGCGTGGGGTTATGTATCAATTCTGATCACTAACTCCCGTCTTTCATTTTTGTGAAGAATGGAAATGCAGGACACCCCAATGACCGTCCAACTGGGACGAGGAGCCAAAATTCAACTGGCAAATGCTGTCATAAAGACTGGAAATACTGGAGCCACCATCCACTTTGGTGGGCTCGAATTCTTAGCAGCTTCTGCAAGGGCTGCAGCCGTTCCTGTATATGGCGTAAACTCTGAAGAACATTCTGGAAGGTCCCACTCTGAAAGGACTACTGTCAGAGGTGCTGCCCAAGGAAGAACCTTTGTATTTGAAAGACTATCCCAACCTGGGACCCTTACTGCAAAGAGGGTTGTCACTGGAAGAAAGATCTCTGTGGTGACTGCAAACACCACCGCCCTGCCCAGAGAGACTGTTGCACCTGGGAGGTATGATAATGAAGCTTCTTCATCTGGAGGAAGGCTTACTAGAAGGCAAAGGAGGAAGAGAAATGCAGAGTTGCGAGCTCAGCAATTACCTGTACCAGTCCATTCCTCCAATCTGCCAGCACCAGAATCAAAGATCAATATCCCCACTCAGAATAAGTTCGCCAATCTAAAGTGGATAAAAAGAAATAGCTCTTCTGGTGAGCTCAAGAAATCTTTTTGGGAGCGTCAGCCTGAAGTTCCAGCCCCTCAGAAGATAAGAGAGCCCGAACGTCTGTCTGCCCGGGTACACCGTGTACTGAAGACAGTCAAGGAGAAGGGCTTAATGAAAAAGAAGTTCCAGAGGCCACTGATTGTTGAGGCCCGAAGAACTCCTCCAAGAGAGAGGCTATCGTCTATTGTGATAGCCAAACGAAGAAATTACCAACGCCAAGTTCCGCAGGAAGCACATCGGGGCGTGACACCTGAACCATATGTTCGGGGATCCGCCGCCGAAAGGTCCCGGTGGAAAGGAAAACAAGTTTGGAGGCCGAAGCCTCGAAAAGAAAAGGTCTTTGAAGAAAGAGATAAGTCAAGCGTGACATCCGAAGCAGTCTCCCGGAGATCCGCCCCTACTAACAGAACTCGTCAGAAATGGGTCCAAAAGAAGGCCCATAATGACGACAATTATAATAACGGTCGACATCCTGGAGAGTCTTCCAGGAGATCCCGTCATTCTCCTACTTCAACCAAAGAGGAAGTTTATTTCGATCGTAGTCCGCAGATCGAAGAAGTAATCATTCCAAGTCAAGAGCCTGAAATTCGGTGGCGACGCCGCTCAGAAATTCAGGTGCAAAAAGATGAAAAAGAATATGACGATGATGATACTATGGAGATCGAGGTGGTTCGTATGGTCAGCCACATTGATATTGAAGATGATGATGGTGATGAAGAAGACCAACAATCACAGCTGCGCGTACGTGTTTATCGACGTCGCCACAGGGCTAGATCTATTGTCAGCCGAAGTGCTCGCTCCTCAGAAGAAGGAGATGAGGAAGAAGAAGAGGTCGAAGAAAATCCCTTCGCTGGCGAAGATATCACACTCGCTGAAATGAGAAATCAGATGAGGCGACAGATGCGAAGGAAAGACAGAGAAATCTCTCAGCTGAATGATAAAATGACTGAGATGATGACTCAAATGACGGCCATGATGGAAATGATGCAGAAGACCACTTCTGTGGGCCCTGCACCGGCTCAACCGATCAACCAAGCTGCTAATCCTCAAAATTCTCCAGCAGCCCAAGCTTCAGGAGTGAAAAGTGTACCTGAAGGTGGCGATAAGAACGATGATCCTACCCGCCAGCGTACTCCACAAAATGTGGCGAGTGCCTCTGAGCCTGTAACTGCAACACAGCTTGATGGCTTAATTAGCGAAAAGATTAAGGCCATTATAGCGGCTGAACAGGCAGAGAAGTTGGTAGGAAAAGGTCGCCCGTACCCAGCAGAGTACGATCAGGTGCCATATCCAAAGGGATATTCTGTACCGAAGTTCAATATCTTTGATGGAAATAAAAATCCCAGACAACACCTGGCGCAGTTCAAAGCAACCTGTGGAAATACAGGAGGTAATGATGCTCTGTTATTCAGGCAATTCGTGAGCAGCTTGAGTGGAACTGCTTTTGAATGGTACACCGAGTTGCCAAATGATTCTCTAAAAACCTTTGCGGAGCTGGAGGCCTTGTTCGTGAAAAGGTTTGTCAGTGCAACAGAGAAGACTACCATTGCTGATCTTGCCCTTGATAAAAAGAGGAAGGAAGAGTCAGTAACAAAATATATAACACGCTGGCGCAATCTCAGCATGAAGTGCGAGCAGCAATTAGAAGAAGAACATGCAGTTCAACTGTTGATGGGGAACATTGATGATAAAATGCAACCCTTCTTATGCATGGCTTCAATCACCACCTTCCAAGATCTGTTGGATAGGGTGGCTAAGTTTGAAAAGTTGAACCTGTCAAAGTCAGAAAGCCTCCCTGACAAACTTAAAAAGGCTAAGGCGCCTGATGCTAGGAGAAATGATGTCTACTCTGCATTCCCTCCCAGACCTGATAAAGGTAAACGGGTAGTGTATAATGTAGATAAAGGAAAACAGCCTATGCAATATGAAGAAAAGCCAAAACAGGCTTACAATCCTAATCCTCAACCAAAGCTGATTCTTGGAGGAAATGACAAACCTCGAGCCTTTCCTGGTGGAGGAAAGCGCCAGAGGCAACCCACGGGAACTGGTGATAGAACGTTTCCTTCTCTGAAGGAGAAAATGAATAAATAATATTCATTTAAGCGGGAAAGTGTCGCCAAGCTATTCCGACAAGCGCTCAAAGCTGGTCTAGAATTGCCGGAATGCAAAAGACCTGAAGAGTCTAAACACAGTGGCAACCCAAATTACTGCCCATATCATCGGGTAGTTAGCCATCCAATTGAAGATTGTTATGTCTTCAAAGATTGGTTGGAAAAGATGTACAAGGGGGGAGAATTAACACTATCAGATAACGTGTTAGTTCGTCCTAAAATGGAATCCACCCGGGTAGTAACGTCCTCTTCCGTACTCCCGCTTAAAGAAAAAATGAAAGAACCTATTCAAGTTGAACAATGGGAGACTGTGGTCTCCAAGAAGACAACAAAAATGTTGAAACAGCTAGAAGGAGTTCCTGGTGTCAGGTGGAAGTCCCCTACTGAGCCAGTATTGAACTTAAAATGGTTGCCTGTGTCACAAGCATCCACCTCTAAACAGCAACCTGGCCAAGCTAGCTCGTCAAAATCCAGCAAAGCAAAGCCAAAGTCTTCTAAGAAGAAAGCCAAGTTGAAGAAGTCTATGGCGAAGAAGACTGCAACTCAAAAGGCTATTGATAGTTTGGGTGAATATTACCAAACTGTCAGGAGGCCTATTAAGCTCGGTGATTTTATGAAAGAGCTTAAAATAGATGAAAAGGAAGAAGCTGAGGATAAATCCCTTCCTACAGAGACATGCCGAGTCATCTCAACAACATTAAAAATAGCAGAAAGGGAGAAATACGCTGAAGAAGTGGCCCCTAAGTTCTGCCTAATGGTATCATCAATGGAATTCAGTTCAGATGATCTATGTTTTCCAGATGATAAAAATTCAGACCCAAGCATAGAATCACAAATGAAACAAGTGAAGTTGGGAGACGATTCCGAGTCTACAGATGAATCCCCAGACACAACAATGGCTGACTCTGAAGAGAATGCTTCATCAATCAAGTCTGAATCAGATGAGGTGGCCCAGGTGCAGTTGAGGAGTGGCAAAGTACTGCCGCCTAAACCAAAGAAGGGGATTCCTAACAAAGATAAAAGAAAAGAGATAATTGTCAATGAAGATATTATCCTAAATGACTCCAAGAAGAAAGAGACTTCATCTAAGGGGATAGATTACAATATCTTATCCCGCTTGAGGAAGATCCCAGCACAACTCAGCATATATGATGCCCTCTTGATGTCTAAAGACCTTCGAGAAATTTTGATCCAAGCTCTCAGAGATCCCGAAAGATATGAGGCATATTTTGTTGAACGCAATTTGACGGAAGTCTTGCAAGCTCGAAATGAGCCCCTCATCACCTTTGCTGAGGATGATATGATGCTTGGAACGGCAGATCACAATCGCCCATTGTATGTTACGGCAGAGAGCGACGATATGGTGATCAGTCGAATTTTGATCGATCCTGGATCTTCCGTAAATCTCATGAGTCTTAAAGCATTGAGATCGTTGAGCCTCGATGTGGAACATCTTGGCCAAGATAAATTGATGGTGCACAGCTTCAACGAGAAATGGCAGAAAACTCTTGGTTCGTTTATGCTTCCTCTTGTATTTAGGGAACTCCATACGGAAGCCAAATTACATGTGATTGACGCGGACACCTCATTTAAGGCGTTATTGGGTCGACCCTGGCTGCATGAATACGGCGTTGTCCCTTCAACATTACACCAGTGCATGAAGTATCTCAGAGAAGGAGAAGAATCCAGAATTTCTGGTGATATTCAGCCCTTTGCAGTACATAAAGTAACAATTTATGAAGATGCTAAGTACTTCATGCCAAAGAAGCAAAAGTCGTCAAGTTCTCTTGAGGCTAGAGCATCAAATTCTAAGGCTGCAAAGAAACCCAAGCAAGAAGATGAGAAGAAGCGTGTAGAAAGAAAGAAAGCGACGCCAACTCTTCCCAAATCACCAACCATTCCTAAAGAAAAGAAGAATGTACCTCATCTTGGGAGTGACACGGATGAAGATGATGTTACTCCTACTAAATCACGAAAAATATGCCAGTCCACGGATGAATGGAGTAGACAGATTGAATTTTAAAATGATGATTATGACTACGACTCAATTTACATGAACTCAGTGCAGAGTGTGTTCTCTAGAAGAATAGACAGTCTGTTAATTTCAGACAGCGTACTCGTAGTCACACGTGTTCCCTTGCAATATTTCAAGGAAATGATTTCGCGCCAGGTTCATAAAATTGAAGAACTCTCCACTCTTTATCTGCCTCCCCGTAAAAAAGGGATTGTGCCAAAGAATGTGTTATATTCTACGGGAGTTCATGAAGAAGAGAATCATGATTGGGATTGCATGCTCCTCGACTCCGAGGAATTATTTCCTACGAGGCTACCCAAATTTAATACCAAAAATATCCAAAGAATGCTACGAAAGCAAATCAATATTCCTACTACCAAACGACAGCTCCGTACAAGCTTGGGCCTCTGGTATGGGAGAAGTCCGCGTCCATTACGACGAAAGGATATAGATGCATATAAAGGCATCGGGTTCATCAAACGAAAATTCCTCCAGAAAGAGACTTGTCAAGCAATCACATGCGGAGAAATCAAATCGGATGATGATTATGATGAAATATGCGAAGCTGATGATTATGATGATAAACCCGTAGAAGTCGAGCCTGCACCAGAAGAACTAGAAGATGGTAGACAAGCTACTACGATGGACGAGCTCAAAGAAGTCAACTTGGGAACTAAGGAGGACCCTCGTCCAACCTTCATTAGCTCTCTTCTACCAAAAGATCAAGTAGAAGAAATAAAAGAGCTACTATGTGAATTCAGGGACTGCTTTGCCTGGACATATGCTGAGATGCCTAGCTTATCCCCTGATGTGGCAGTTCACAAATTGGCCATCAAGCCTGATGCAGCACCCGTCAAGCAAGCTCCAAGAAGAATGAGATTGGAGATTGAAGAGCAGGTGATTGCAGAAACGAAGAAGCTCATAGAAGCAGGCTTCATTCGAGAAGAAAAATATGCCGACTGGATTGCCAATATCGTCCCTGTAAAGAAGAAGAATAGCCAGATTCGTATCTGTATCGACTTCAGGGACCTCAATAAGACATGCCCGAAAGATGACTTTCCGCTCCTAGTATCAGAGCTTCTAGTTGACAATACATCCAATTACGATATGTTCTCCTTTATGGACGGATCGTCAGGCTACAATCAGATTAAAATGGCGCATGAAGATGAAAGACATACATCATTCAGAACGTCTATAGGCATATTCTGCTACACAGTCATGCCCTTCGGCCTGAAGAACGCTGGTGCCACCTACCAGCGGGCGATGACTCGTATATTTGATGATTTGATTCATCAGAAGGTCGAATGCTATGTAGATGACTTGGTCATTAAAAGCATAGGCCAAAAAGACCACATTGATGATTTGAGAATTGTGTTCGAAAGGATCAGAAAGTACGATCTGAAGATGAACCCTCTCAAGTGTGCATTTGGGGTATCCTCAGGAAAATTTCTGGGATATGTTGTTCGACATCGAGGAATCGAAGTCGACCCCAACAAGATCAAGGCGATCGTGGAGATGCCACCTCCAAAGAACCTTCGGCAACTCCGCTCCTTACAATGGCAGTTGGTTTTCATTCGGCGATTTATATCGAATCTGTCAGGTAGGTGCCAACCATTTTCAAAACTAATGAAGAAAGATGTCTGTTTCAAATGGGACGAAGAGTGTCAAGCAGCGTTTGACAGCATTAAAAGATATATGTTGAATCCTCCCATTCTTGCGGCGCCAATCCTCGGGAAGCCTCTTATACTGTATACGGCAGCACTAGAAGAGTCCCTCGGAGCATTATTGGCCCAGCATAATGAAGAAGGCAAGGAAAATGCACTATACTACATCAGTCGTAGGTTGATAGGAGCAGAAATCCGCTACTCTCCAATCGAGAAGCATTGCTTGGCCCTGATCTTCGCAGTTCAGAAGCTCCGCAATTATATGTTGTCTCACAAAATCACCTTGATATCAAAGATCGATCCGTTGAAGTTCTTGATGACAAGACCGGCGTTGACAGGTCGTTTGGCAAGGTGGGCAGTGATACTGCTGCAGTTTGATATCACATATGTCCTTCAAAAGGCAGTGAAAGGGCAAGTGTTGGCAGATTTTCTCACTGCACATCCTATCCCTGCAGATTCTTCGCTCAACGACGATCTACCTGACGAGCAGATCATGAATGTTGAAAAAGAGGAGATGCTACGAGTATGGGAAATGTATTTTGATGGAGCATCGTCGATAAAGCGTGCTCGACCTCCAAATCTCGAAAAGGCTCAAGCCGGAATTGGAATCATTTTCGTAGCACCCGAGGGAGGCATAATGAGATTTTCGTTCAGTTTGACTGAACCTCGAACCAATAATTAGGCTGAATATAAAGCCCTAATAGCAGGATTGGAGATTGCAATCGATGTTCGAATTCAAAATCTCCAAATCTTCGGTGATTCTCAACTGGTTGTGAATCAAGTATTAGGAATTTACAAAATTATCAAATTCGAATTGGCCTGTTATCATCAGCGAGTTCTTGACCTTATGAAGCAAATTCCAATTGTTAAATTAACTCAAGTTCCTCGAGGCCAAATGGCAAAGCTGATTCTCTTGCTAAATTGGCTAAAGAAATGGCGAATATGGACGACGAATGGCTTATAATAATTATGGTGCACAATCGGCGGATCTTAGAGCCAGCATTATTACAATTCCCGCAGGCAGAGGGAATACCCGATTCAAGTCAGCAGGATACAACTCCGGTTGATCCTCAACCTCCCCAACCAGTTGATGTTGAAGATCAGTCTGAAGAACAGCAAGTTCCTAAGAAAAGGCGCAAGGCCAGTCAAGCTTCAGAATCATGGTGGCATTGTCTAGATGTCGAGGAAGAAGATGACTGGAGACTACCTTTCATTGATTACTTTAAAGAAAGTAAATTGTCAACAGACAAATCACTAGCTGCTCAAATCAGCAAGAGAGCGCTACGATATGCATTCGTCAACAACACATTGTATCGGCGTGCTTTCGATCAAATGTGGCTAAGATGCTTAGGGACTCGAGAAGCTGATAAGGTGGTAGCAGAAGTTCACGAAGGACTTTGTGGAGCACACCAATCAGGTCCCAAAATGGCAGTCAAAATCAAAAGAATGGGCTACTATTGGCCGACCATGGTCAGAGATTGTATCAATCATGCTAAGAGGTGTCATGAGTGCCAGATTCACGGTGATGTTATACATCAACCGCCTAATCCGCTGCACCCTACAATAGCGTCCTGGCCATTTGAATGTTGGGGTACTGATGTTATCGGGCCGATAGATCCGCCGTCATCAGCAGGACACCGCTTTATTTTGGCAGCGACAGACTATTTTTATAAGTGGGCAGAAGCAGTTCCATTTAAAGAAGTTACGTCTGAGCATGTAATCAATTTCTTTACCCATAATATTGTCTACAGATTTGGAGTGCCGCGTCGCATAATCTCAGAAAATGGAACTGCATTTAAAAGTACAAAAATCTACAAGTTCGTTGATCGGCATAAAATCGATTGGCGGTATTCCTCTATATATTATCCAAGAGCAAATGGCTTAGCTGAAGCCTCCAACAAAACATTGGTGAAATTGCTAAAAAAGATTCTTTCCAAGAACAAAAGAGAGTGGCATACGAAGATGGCAGAAGCGCTATAGGCGTATCGTACAACTTACAAAATGCCAACCAAAGCCACTCCTTACTCTCTAGTATTTGGAGTTGAGGCCGTATTTCCACTAGAAGTTGAACTTCCATCTCTTCGAGTTGCTGTCCAGAATGAGCTGACTCAAGAACAAAATGCTCGTCTAAGAATGGAGGAGCTCGATGCACTCGATGAAATCAGGTTACAAGCTCAGCAGAACCTGGAGATCTATCGAGCAAGAATGACAAAATCCTTTGATCGAATGGTGCGTCCTCGATCATTTCAAGAAGGAGAATTGGTCCTGGTGCAGAGAAGGCCAATAATCCCGCATAGAAAAATCGATGGCAAATTTGTATCCAACTGGGAATGACCTTTCATCATCGAGAAGGTATTTCAAGGAGGAGCTTATCAACTTATCGATCTGAATGGTCAAAGGCCCATGCCGCCGATCAATGGTCGTTACCTGAAGAAATACTACGCATGAAATGCTATGTTTAGTATATTATGCTTTCATGTCTGTTTATTAGCATATACATTTCATATTTTGAAACTCTCTTATGTTATGAGAATACATTTCAAAATCCTCCTGTTAGGCTGGGGGCATTTTAAATATTTATTCGGGTCGACATCGCGCTGCGTGCCGAGATCCCCGAATAAATATTTAAAATTTCAAGATTCCAATTCTATTTCATTCTAAAATGTCCCTGTGAGATAGGGGGTATTTTAAATATTTATTCGAGTCGACATCGCGCTGCGTGCCGAGATCCCCGAATAAATATTTAAAATTATCAATTCAAATGCTACTTTGTGCTAAAGAATACAAAGACTTCTTTTTTAAAGCCTATGCAGGTGATCTCTCAAAGATCGAGACAACACCTTCTCCAACAAAACCAAGACTCAAAGGTCAAGAAAGAGACTTTTGTGGCTACACACTCCTACAAATTGAGCCGGAAAAGCTTGAAGTCTTTCAACAGCCTGAAGCTTAAGGTTCGAATGGGTGTAAAAGGTCGGATCCAACAAGCCCAAATATGGCCGGATCGCTGGCAGCTCCGTTTACTCAACAAGCCATAAAAAAGGCCGAAGTAGCGGAACCCCCACTTCGTCAACCCGTCAGTAGGGACTGAAGGAAGAACGAAGGCAAATTTGACTCGACAAGCTCAAGTGATCGTAGTCTACAAAGTTCTCCAAAATGACTGGAGAATCAAAGTTCCAGTGAAAGATGGGTCTCGAGCAACTACTGAATGTTCGTAGGCTCCAAAATCTAAAATCGCGAAGGATGACTCCAAATCTGTCAACTTCAGCAAAATCAGCATTGGGAAGCGCAATTCCCATAGCTCAAGTCTGAAGCCTGAATGGGTGTAAAAGGTCGGATCCAACAAGCCCAAATATGGCTGGATCGCTGGCAGCTCCATCTACTCAACAAGCCATAAAAAAGGCCGCAGTAGAGGAACCCCCATTTCAGCAACTAGAGGACGAAGAGCTGTCAAATCCCAGCTCTCCCGATCTAATAAACTCAAGTGATTCAGATTAGAGTCTTCTCAAATGGTTAAGGATCAAAGATACTACCTACGTTCGGTACTGTCAATCAAATCCATAACCTGCAAATCCTTCAACAAATCCATAAAGCACAAAGCGAGGATCGAAGAAATTTTTCTTCAACAAGTCCGTCAAAGCACAAAGGAAAGGACCGAAGAAAACTATCCCAAAGTTCATGAAAAGGCTTAGGCTGAACCAAAAGGATTCCGTCATCAACAAGTCCGTTATGCACAAAGCTCTGGACCGATGACTTTTCGCCATCGACCTAATACAAGCCTAAGGGTTTAGGTCATTGGCATCTACTCCTTCAATAAGCCCGCCAAAGCTAGAAGCAAAGGGCAAAAGGAATACAAATCTTCTGACAAGTCAGTAAAGACAGATCAGATAACCCTTCACCAAGTCCGCAGCACAAAGCACAGGACAGGAGTCAAAATCTCGGGGCTCTAGCAAAAGCTGCAGAATGAGTTCCCTGAATGCATCTACCAATATCCCTAAAAACTGGGAGCATTTTAAATATTTATTTGGGTCGACATCGCGCTGCGTGCCGAGATCCCCAAATAAATATTTAAAATTTCAACAAGATATCAACCATCTATGGATACATCTGAAAAGGCGGTGGAGAAAGAAAGGCTAGTGTGACATCCGAACAAATTTTGGAAATCCACTAAAAAGAGAGTAGTGTGACATCCAAGCAAGTTCTTGGAAATCCACTAAATGGAAACCCTAGTGTGACATCTAGAACAAATATCTAGAGATCCACAGGGTCAATCAGCATGCAACAAACGTGGCCCGCTCCAGGCACATACCATATTTGTTGGGGGGCATTTGTTGACCCGTAAGCTGTAACAAAAAAAAATCAAAATTCCTACCTACTCACTGCCAACCCACGTCGCTCCCCACGTCGAGCCGTTCGTCGCACGTCGAAGCCACGACCGATGTCGTTTCTCCCCACGTCGCGGCAGCTCGCACGACTTGGCGTCGTTAAAAGCCAACGAAAAAGAGGCCTTCGGCCTCCTCTCTCAAATCCTCTGCTGATTCCCCTCTCCGCTCCCGAGCTCTCTCTCTCCTGATTCTCCCTCTCTCTCCTCTGTTCGACGCCGCCCCTCTTGTGCGATCGGAAGTAACGACATTTTGATCGGAAGCAACTCGGGAGCCCGCTTGCAGTGAAGCTAACTTTCTCCCTTTCGCTACTTCTTCGGTCCCTTCAGGGCTGTTCGACTTAGCCCCTTCGCCGACTTTCCCTTCCAGTCGGACCGGAACCACGACATTTTGATCCAAAGCAAGAACGGGAGCTCGCCGTTTGTGAAGGTAACTTTCTGCCTTCCGAGCGCATCTTCAGCTGAATCCCGTAAATTCGTCAAGCAAAAAAAAATTTTACATTAATTTTAATTAATTGAAATTAATCTAATTAATTAGGTTAATTATAATCTAATTATTTTTAATCGTAATTAATTAAAAATAACTTCTAATTAATTATGATTAATTAAATCATAATTAATTATGTTATTTTTAACTAATCATTGTTAATTATAATTAATTAAATTTAATTATTATTAATTGAAATTAATTAAGATTAATAATAATAAAAAAGAGAAGAACATGTTTCTCCCCGGGCCTTCCTCGACATCCGAGCCGACATCCACCGTCGGTCCACTAGTCCACCGCTCCATCGGTCCCGAAGGTATAACCCCTAAACCTAGATTTCCCTCTCGACGTTGGCGACGAGCTAACAAACCCCCGAGGCGCCCACGTGGCGTTGTAGGAAGGGAAGCTAGTGCGACGCCTACGACGAGGCGGAAATCGCCTCGATTCTTTTCTCGACGCTTGCAACGAACCGGCAAACCCCCGAGGCGCTCACGTAGCGTTTAGGGTGGGAAACCGGTGCGATGCTTACGACGATTTAAGGATCCCTCTTTAAAGCTTGCAACGAGCCGGCGAACCCCCGAGGCGCTCAAGTAGCGTTTAGGGCGGGAAACCGGTGCGGCGCTTGCGGCGAGGGGGATAAAAAAATGTATTTTTTATTTTCATATAAGTACCCCCAAACGCCCACGTGGTGCAGAGGGGGGAAATCTGCTTTTTCTGACTCGTGCTTCACACCCTTAAACGCTCACGTAGCGGGCGGGGATTTTTGATAAAATATGCGACCGCGGTGTCACTTTTGACATCTACCTGAAGCGCTCACGTAGCGTCGAGGGGAAGGTTGCCTCTTGGTTTTTCCCCTAAACAGGGGAGACGCCGGGAGGCTGCCGACATTCAGACTGAAGGCACCGTGGACTTGAACAGAATTTTGGCCTATATGTGAACAAATTTGGACAGAAAAGAACAAGAGCTTGCATTCAAATGAACATGAACATTGAACTGTAGATTTGTGGACCTGACTCAGAACAAAGATCAAAGTGATTTCTAAAATTCAAATCCAAATAAAATCAAGCCAGAACTGAAGATCAAGTTTAAATGAAATGAAATCAAATTGGGACCAAAATCGAATAATTTGAACATTCAATTGAACTCAAAGGACTGCAGGGGACTTGAACAAAACTATAACATCAAACAAAGACATTGATTTGGACTAGATCCGGATCCGTACAGAAGACTTGAACTTGTACTCTAGACTTGGACATTAATGGCTTGAGCAACTCGAACTCAAGCAAGTACTTAAGTTGGACTACAAGAGACATAGAAGTGATATTGCACGTTGAACTCTTGCACTTGATTTGAACTGGATTTAGAATGGTCCAGATTTCAGTCCGGTTTGAACATCGTCGGTCCCTCACATTCGACACCAATCAAACTACGACACCTCTTTCGGGTGTATTCAGTGTAGCACACAACGAATGCGAATGCCCGCTAATGTCCACAATCATCCGATCGAAGACAAATACACACGTCATTTACATCTAGAAGGTAGTTGATTAGCGGACAAAGTGAAAATGTCTACGAATGTGAAATGACCACAATAAGGTGTAAATCTCCTTACAAAAAATGCCTGTTGATTGAAGATGAGGAATAGGGGGACCCACTATGCACACAACATGTAATTTGCAAGGAGAATACAAAGAGTCTACCAAGTGCTATGGAAAATAAATGCATCTGTCTTCTACAAACAAAGGAGATATGATCTACGACAAATGCAATCATCAAATCCCACCTAAGATTGGTGAAAGGTGGGTATGATGTAGGCAACAATGGTTCTTCTACGAGCACTTCCAGGGGGTCGTAGTGAATGCAACGAGTCCCTACAAATGAGTACAAACCATTTGTAGATAACAATAGTGTGTATATCGCAGTTACAACGAACCACTGTGGACACAAGTATTGATATCACCTACGATAGTGATGGTCAAAATCAACAAGTACACTGGGTACTACGGCAACTCTATGTACGAAAAGGACATCCCTTGGCAGAAAGGGGGGAAATGTTTGAACAAATTAGAACCAAACTTCCTGGTGTCCCAAAATCTCTTCTTAGTTCTACACTCAAGAAGAAAACAGCTCTGGTACCCACAAATACCAGAAATAACAAGTCTGCCACACTGAAGATCCTAAAAGGAGTTCTCCCCAAATCAACAATCATTGACTTCAAAGTCCAGAAAGATCTTTCCCCGGTGAATGAGAAAGGGGGGAGTCAATGTCAAGATGAGGAAATACCTCATGACATCCAAACAATGCTACGCCACCGGATCTGCAACACTTATGCAAACAGACACAAGGCGTTCACAAATTATAACGTCACGCCACCGGATCTGCAACACTGATACAAGCAGACAGAAGGCGTCCACAACTACAACGCCACGCCACCGGATCTGCAACATCTATGAAAGCAGACAGAAGGCGTCCACAATCTACAATGCCACGCCACCGGATCTGCAACCTCTGTACAAGCAGACAGAAGGCGTCTACAAATATGTCTAAATTAATATAAAAATCACCCGCATGGGCCCTGGCAAGCGTGTTATTGGTACACACGTGACGCCTGTGGATGCTACGCGGGTTGACAAGTGAATTCAAGTTCGAATCCGATCCTTCTATACGAATCAATAGAAGTCGACAAGATTCGAACTGCCTAACAAAATACACGGTTGTAGCGAACGGTGTATTTGTTTAAATACATTCTTTTTAGGCCTTCAAGGTCTAAAATCAAGAAAATTCATGAACAAAAGGCACAAAGCCTATGAAACCCGATCCTCTATCGACCAGTAGATAGAGTCAACAAGGTTCAATCTAGAAAAAGGAAATGACCCCAAACACCCCGATGATGGCCGTGTTGAATGCTAATCTCAACCGGAGGGGTTCACAAATACTTTTAAATGTCTCCCAAATACCCAAAGTCCACACAAAATCCATACTCCAAAAATTCAAAATCAATCCCAAATTCCAAAATATTTAAAATATGAAATCTATCCATTCCAACGCTTAAAGAAAAATCCATTCATCATCCGCAATAGTCTGTCGAGGTGGATAAATTCAAATAAACTCTAGCTCACAAAGAGCGAAATGCCTAGTCGAAAATATCACTAGGATCCATTTTCAAACAATCTATTGCCTAAGGATGTGGTACGTGTCCTCTAACCGGCGTTAAATCCTTGATGGCGTTAAATCCTTGAGATATGAATCAATAGGATATAATCGATAGGGCACAAAGCCCTATGTAAGCTAAGGTGGATTCAAATTTGTCCCCTTAGACAAACATTCAACCCCGGTCTACAAGGTCCCCTTGGACGAAGCAACCTATGGCTGCCGACAAGGATCCTTCTGTCAGGTTGGGTCGACTACCTCCTCTGACTAAGTAGACTAGGGACGACGATGGCCCGGGACGACGGAACCATGGGATCTTGATCGGGTCCATCATCCATTCCCCCACTATCCGCTTTAAGTACAAGATGGTGCAATTTCTATTTTGAATATCAAAATCTCTAAATTCTCAATTATTTTCAAACTTTCCAAACCTTTACAAATATCCAAACCCAATTTCAAAATACCTAAACCTATGCTGCTACTATATGCCAGATAACACATATTCTCTATACGTATCTGATCGACGACTAGCCTTAATCGAAAGTTTTCACTCGTGATCGGGAGGGGTAATTAACTATAGGGGCTTGCGCCTATAGGAAACCAGAACTCAGATCATAAAGTCCTCACAAAATGAGGGCGAAATCTCTGGGTAGTATCTTATCTACAAACTCATCTGCCTTTCAAAATTTACCTCGGAACTTAGTTCGTTAAAACTCCCTCGCCGAATAAGAAAAGCGAGCGGAGGCCGGGGCCGAATTTTTGGAGCCCACATGATCATTTTAGTTTTTAGAAAAATTGGCTCACTTGAATGAGCCATGCAATTTTTTTTTATTTAGAAAAATGGTGATTCCTATGATTAATTTTAAGTTGTTTACATTTTAATAGATAAAAAAATTAGTTTTGTCCCAAAAGTCTACTGCATCACAAGTTCAGACCACCCACAAGCAAAATAAGAGAAGAAACATAAAAAAGAATACTTCTATTACACACCCAATAAACAATCAATACATATATATATGCATGAATCAACCAAAGAAGGAATGTAAATATCATAGTTATTACAATGATTATTAGCAGCTGATTTACCCGTCATTATACAACCCAGATAAATTTTTACAAACTTTGTCTGTGCGGTTCTTCAAGCTTTGGCTTCTAAATAGGTCTTAGGCATCACATTTGATAGGCTCACCCTCCTAAGCCATATTTCGTTTAACTATACCCCACAAGCTCAAATACACCTCTTAAATCTATCAAATATATATGAAAATATAAAAGACACAAAAATTGCAAAATAGGGGAAGACTTTAAGAGCATGTATATATATATAAAGCATGAACAATCATCCAAAATTACCTAGTACTTAAAGTGTGAAGCTCCTGCTTCTATCCTATTAATCATGCCTCCTTGGAGGCATTTTAAGCAGCACCTATGAGCAAGCACTTTCATTTATTATTTATTGCGCCCCCACTTGGACATGGCCAACTGTTAAAAGAGTATGTATATATATTTCTACACTAACGACTTAAGGGTAAGTCCCCACAACACAGATAATCCAAAGGCATCAAACAAAAACATCAACCACATAACCAAAAAAGAAAAATCATAGCCCTAGCATACTTAGGGGTTGTACATCTAAGTGTGTGACAGCTATATGGTATGTCACTACACATGGTATTCTACTTTATTGAGGAATGAAGGTATTTAATCTTAATCTAAGGATGACTTCTCTTTGAGTTGTTTGTAAATTAAAGATATTATTTGTCTTTTAATTGTTTCATATTTATGAAAGGTCATGAAGAACCTATAATGTAGCCACTGTTTGATTTTGGGTAAGCCTGCTACTTATGAAGTCCTAAGATATAATGATACAAGCATCTTACCTTTTGGAGTGAAATGATTGAACATTGTATCAAATAAAACATAACCAATTTTAGAGACTCTTAGACTTCTCTTAGTGTTTGGATAAGAGATGAATGTTTACATAATTGTGTAAGGTGTATATACCCAAAAGTTATACTTAGGACTTTGCAAAATTCATCTAATAGAGTAAGATGAATTTTAAAAGAGGGAAGCTCCTAGAAGACACCTAGAGCTTGCATTTTAAATGTCATGAGAGGAGGAGGATTATTTGTTATGTTAAGTGGGAGATTGCTTAGAATTTGGGTCTAAGAAGGAGATGTTCAACATGTAGCTTTTAGGTTAAATATTGGAGAATCCTCCTTAGCTTTTATAGCTAGGAAGAGAGTAATGAAACTCATAGCTTGATGGTTAAGAGTTGGAAATTTCTCTAAAGCATTTGGAACCCATAGTGAAGAGGGATGAATAGTGAGTTTGGAGTCACAAGTCATAAAGCAATTATTGAATGTTGTATTCAATAATGCATGATGAATTGCCTAGTTTGGGTCAGGCAAACATGAAAGGATGACATGTAGACATAGGCTACAAGTCACCACGAATTTTCTTTGAACTTTCAGATGTTCAAAAAAGAGAGTTCATTCTTTCAACTTAGGTTGGGAGGATGAAAGGAAGGTAATAAGTGAATTTGGATTTCAAATCACAAGGAGGTTTCCTGGAAATTTTGGATGTTAAGGAAAGATATTCACTCACCAAAATTGGGTTAGGTAAATGAGGGGATTTCCTACAACTTTTGAGTTGTTGAGGGAGAGAAGTGTACAACTTGTAGGTTGCAAATTGGAGAAGAATCTTTGAACTTTTGGTGTTCAAAGAGGAAAATTCATTCATCTAACTTGGGTTGGAGAGATGAGAAGAAGGGAAAATGCAACTTAGCAGTTGCAAATTCATGAATATTTTTTGAACATTTGATGTTCAAAGAGATCTATTCATTTTTTCCCAATTTAGGGTAAAGAAAAGAAGGGGAATTTGAATGTTTTCCTACAATCTTGGCTTGCAGGAAATGAAGAAGAAAATGCAATTTAGAGGTTGCAAATTGAAGGAAGATCTTTGAACATTTGGTGTCCAAAGATGAGTGATTATCTACCCAATTTATGTTGGGCAAATACAAGGAGGTGGTGTACAACTTACGGCTTACAAGTTGGAGGATGGATCATTGAATTTTGCCATCAACGAAGCATGATTATTTACCAAATTTGTGATAGGTAAATAGGGGAAATGATGTGCAACTTAGAGATTGCAAGCTCGTGGATGCTCTTTAAAAATTTGGAGTTCAAAGAGAGATGTGCATTCTCCTAGTTTGGGGTCTAGGGGAATGAGAGGATTTTTCTATAACTTTTGAGTTATAGGGACAGGAAAGGAATATGCAACTTGTGGGTTACAAATCCGTGAATATTTCTTGAGCATTTGATGTTTAAAGAAAAGATGTACATTCTCCTAGTTCGGGTTAGGAGAATGAAAAAGGAAGATGAGATTTAGTTTCCCATTCTAGAGGTAGCATTATTTGTTGATTTTGGTTCAACAAATAAAGTGATTTGATGTGAATTCCCTACAACCTTGAGGTTGAGGAGGGAAAGGGAATAAACTTATAGATTTTGGGATAAGGAAAAATAAGGATTTTCTACAATCTTGCTTTGTAGAAAATGGAAGGAGAAAATGCAACTCATGAGTTACAAGGTTCATGAATGTTCTTTGAACATTAGATGTTCAGTAGATGTTTCCATTTACCTAATTTGAGGCTAAATAAATGAGGGTGAAGAACTTAAGATTTGGTCTTAAGTTCAAGAGTTTCATGCAATGATGCTCTATGAAGTTTTAGAAGACTTTGACTTATCATGCATGAACGGAGAGAGAGAGAGAGAGGAGGATTGTTTGTTGATTTTTTGTCAACAAGCAAGATGAAATGAACCTAGGATTTTGATACTAAGGTTCTTGATTCATGTAATGAAGTGTTTGGAGCATTGGGGAATCTCAAAACATCAAGCATGGGAAGGATGGATGAATGTTTGTTGATTTTGTGCATCAATAAACAAATCATGCGAATCTAAATTTTTTACCTTAAGATTTGCTAGTGCTCTTTTGAGCTCTCTAGAGGTCATTGGGAACCTTTATGTGGGCTTAGAAAGCAACAAGCAAGGATATCATTTGTCGGTTTTGTGTCCGAACAAATGAAATGAAATAACTTAGAGTTGAATTCTAAGTTCAAGAGCTTGTGATATGATATATTGAGTATTTGGGGAAAACTCACAACACTCTACAAAAGGAAGATCAATGATGACTCCTAAGGGATGCTAGGATTCATGCAATTGAGGAGGCTCCAAACATCATGCATGAGAGGAATGAGTATATGGAAGAGAGTTTCCTATTCTTCTATGAATGTTTTCGATTCATTGGAAACGCGAAGATTAATTCCTAAAGCTTTGGAGGAGCTTTTAAATCTATTTCAAAATGATTAGAAGACTTAGGAGTTTAGACATGTATTGATTGAACTACAAATTTAAGAAGTCTTTATATGTTTAGGTTGCTTGTTGCTTTATTTGGCCACTTCAATTGAGAAGTTGCATGAATAAATTTACATAATTCCAAAAGAAAAAAAGGATGGGGAATCATATGGACCTTTGAGAGTCCATTGCATACCTCTAAATTAGCTTTACAAGCATTTGGAATTAAGTGAGCATATTTATCAACTTTACGATTTCACACTATGTTGACAAATATATCAATCATCAATTTGATTAATCATGTACATTATGGCATTTGTAACGTAGGTCTTTGAAGCATACAAGAAATCTCACAATGCTTTGATATCATATGCATAATTTGCAATCAATCAAACCCATCATGATATTCACCAAGTCATAGAGGCCATCGATTCTTTTGTATGTAAATTCTCCTAAATTTCTGACATGACAACTTAATTTGAAAACTTCATAAATCTGTTCAAACAAATTCAAGGTAGGATAAGGCCTGGCTCGTCGACCTTTAAAGGTTTAAAGAACATGAATTAATCTCATAGACATCTAGAATCAAATTGAACATATTCATAAATTTACAAATTTTGGAAAGTGAAAAAACGTAGCAAGTCCCAGAATTCTTTTTTTTTTTTAAAGATTAACTTTGGCATAATCTAATACCTAAACAATTATGTAATTCATTTGTTAAAATGCATAGTCACCAAATTTGAATATGATGATGATGAAGCCTAAGTTGGTTGTATGCGACAAATTGGAGAGCGATATGAAAGCTAAAACATGCATTTGGAAGGTGTTTAACACCGATCCAACACCATACATGCGTCACCATCCGCCTCGGGCTCTCACATGAGAGAAAACAAATGGAAATCATCATATTTTTACTGTTTTGAGGAGCAAAAAGCAAATAGGGGTTAATTTTTGGGCTTTGAAAAGCAAAGCGCAAGGGTTTCTTTGGACCTATGGCATAGGAGCGTCAAACACATGTCAAATGGTTAAAAGACCTATGGATTTCTTGAGTTTTGAGGAATTTTATCTTGCCGAGTAGGTCTCGGCGCAGCTCACTATCCACTCACCTTGTAAAGGCGAGATTGAGGAAGAACGAAAGGCGAATTTGCTTTCCAAAAGCTTTGGATTGCTTCCTCCACTTGCTTGAATACACCCAGAAGTCGATTTCACTGTCACGACCCCGTCGGGATGAAGAAGAGAGGACAAAGAAGCTCCAAATCTTCACTTGCTAAGGGAATAGAGGAGCTTCATCAGCTTCTGCTCTTGATTTTGGGACAAGAGATGAGTAACAGCAGCTACAAGGGGAAGAAACCTCGCCTACGCAATGTCTCCATCAATCCTTGGAAGGCAGAATAACAACAGGAAGAGGAAGAAGAGGGCAGAAGGTGGAAGACTCCTCTCGATCGGCTAAGTCGAGTGCACACGAGAAACGAAAGGGCACAAAGGAGGTAGCGGCTTCGGGCTGGTTTAGTCGGATGGGATGCACACACTCGGTCTCCCTTGCTTTCGATTCTGGACAATCGCAAAAGGAAGAACGTCGGCCTCCTTGCTCGGGTTGGACGGACGCACTAAGGAAGCAGAGCCAGCTCTCCCTCACCTTTGATTCTGTTCGGGATGGACACACGAAAAAGAAACGCCTACTTCTCCTTCTCTCCGTCAAACATGCGGAGCCCTTAGCTGATGCCTGCTCTTGCTCTTCTCTCAGTTAAGAGCGCACGTAAGAAGAAGGGAAGACCAAATAGAAAGACCTCCTCCGCTCTACTCCATACAGAAAATGAGGCTGCCACTCAATAAGATTTCCTTGCTCTCAAATCCCTTCCTCAGCTGCATAATCAGTAGGAAAATGGGGAAATGACCTATAGTAGTTGCCCTTTGAATCTTAGCCATTATATATGATTTCCTTATTTTGTGAAATGATTAGAAATGGCTAAAAAGTCAATTTAACCTATTTGGGATAAATTGAACCTGAATTAGGTCAATTGAGCTAAAATTGGGCCCAAATTGAACTGGAATTGGATCGAATTGAGTCAATTTAGGTTCGATTGGGTCCGATTGAATCAATTTTGTGAAATTGAACTTGAATCAACACCGAATTGAGTCGAATTTGGTTTGATGAGGCGCAATGATCAATGAGGCTAAATTGGGTTCGATTTGGACCGATTTTGGTCGATCTTGATTGATTTGATTTTAATTGGATGAAATTGAGCTTAATTTGACTCAATTAATGTCCGATTAGGGCAATTTTAGTTCGAAGATGCTCAATCGAGTTGATCGTGCGCACTCGAGCCCAATCGGGATCAAATTGGCTCAATCAAAGTAAGGCCGACATGAAAACAATGTCAACAGATTTTTATTACCACCTAGATAATTACCTGGATCAGATTTAATTGGTGAATAACGTACTCCAACTTCTGATACGGTGCTGAGGATGGACTCAAGCTCAAAGATAACTAGATCAAAAAAAATTATCAACAACTAGAATGATGTTACGGGTCGTTAAAAGACCAAGATGCCTCTAAGAGAACATAACTCAAATTTAACATGTCCAAAACATTAAATGCTCCCTCCCCTTCTCTCTCTCCTCTCTCTAGCGCTCCACCCATTATCCTATATAATTTTTATCTGCCCCCATTGTCATTCTCACCACTCAAGTTCTTTTCCATCTTAAATGAATACTTCGGAGGTTGAACCAAGTGGGAAGTGAAATGGAAGGCTCTCGCTGTCTCAACCTTCCCCATGGACATTCAAGTAAATTAGGTGAAAATAGCTGCCTTCCCTCTCCTCATATTTCTTTATCTACTTCAATTTATCTCAATCAAATGAATTTACGAACTTGCATCTTGTGGCTATAATTCTCAGCTAAAAAGGGAAGCTCTTGAAAGCGTGATAATTTACTATTGCTTGATTGTAGTAAGCAGTACGTTTGACTAATTCTGGATTTTGGGATTTTAATTTATGATACTTAATGTTTCTTTCTTGAATATATGAACCTTTATCCCGTCTTCCCATCAGACCATAGTTTTCCCTCCTACATTGTGCATGTGAACATATCCAACATAAGAATTACTCATATAAAAAATATAAAATTAAATTGACCTATTATGAGAATTACTCATAATAAATGGGCACACAGATGTGGAAAAAATCACATAATATCATAATCAACTTGATACATTCATCATATAAGGCAATAGAAAGTAAGAATATGCATTAGAAAGTAAGAAAAATAATAATGTCAAGTGTCAAGAATAAAACTAACTATGAAGAAATCAGCAAGTAAGTGGCTCAAACTACCTCAACATGTGCTTCTGAGCTCACATCATTAGCATATTGAATAAGATCAAGCTCCAATTTAGATTTGAAAACTCGGCATTCAGTCAATATCGGATGAAGAGTGATTAAATCAGTCTCAAACTTCTCCATCTCCTACAGGTTGTCATGACATGATAGAATTCAGACGATTTAAAACAGCAGAGATTTGACATCTGGAACTGCTTTGAATTTTAGAAATATTATCAGGACAACATAATCAAATTTCAAGGTAGTGAGAGAGTAGATACAGTGATAAAAATAGAAATGAAAAGGCAATGAATATTTTGAAACTAAAACATGCTTTCTCTATCTAGAATTAGGAAACACCTGCTATTGACAAAAATTAAATAAAAACATAGCTGAAGTAAGAATATCGAAAGTGATATGACCCTAAAAAATAGCTTTCGATTAATTCTAATAAATTGATATCAAGGACCTCAATTTTCTTACTTAGACATAATTTTTGAGAAAAGAGGTTCAGATGGGATGATAGTACTTATAACACCCATGTCACTCAATTACATCATGATTGAGGTTGATCCCTTGAGCAACATTAATGAAGCACGCAAATTGACATGAATCTCAATAATCCTAACTCCTATGCCACTCAAGCACACCAAGATTCACATTGATCCTTCAATCGACCTTATTGAAGCAAGCGCATCAGCATGAATCTTATGTGCCAACATTAGCCTAGTCATCTAATGCATATCACCATCGAGACCATCGGTGCAACTCAAATATCAAGGCTAAAACTCCATCGATCATGATGGCACAGTAAGGATCTCATAGGACATGTTGCTTCATTCTACATCCTTTAAGTGATTTAAGGTCCAAAATGCCTTCAACTAAGTGGCATTTTGATTCAGCGTGAATCTCAGAATCTATATGGATTATTGCTTAAATTTTCGTAATAAGAAACATGCCTCAAAGCCCGCCTTAGTGCAATTTAAAAAAAATGTCATGAGACATACATCTCACCATATCCCGATGAGGCATACCTCTACGCAATTCATAAGAGTCAACAGCCTAGAAAACTAAGGTTTAGGTGATTTAAAAAGATTAATTTATAAGTTCAACATACAAAATAATTCCTATTTTGTTATTTCTCTACAACTAAACCTAAAACAAACATAATTGAGAACCTGAATAATGCACACCTCCTAGACTACTAGCCACACGTTGCACTTACACCTGATGTCGCATGCACTCACAACCAGGTGATGGAGGAGCAGAAGTAACTCACTATAATGATGATTCTAACAAAGACCCACTAAGTGATAAGAGCATGGGAAACTTTTCAATTTAGAAATAATAATCTTAATGACTTAGACGACTTGTTTAAGTTAAATTGGAGTGGGAGAAACTTATTGTCATGATCTTACTTTGACTTATTATGATCTTTACTTCGATGTTAGCATGTTATTTATTATTTCATATTTTTAAGTGAAGAATCCATCAGGATTGAAGGGTGCAATAAAGATATCAAGGCATATTAAATAGTTTAGATTATATGGTTGTCAATGTTGTAATTAATTTTGAGTTAGAATGATCCTTTGGCTAAAATATGCTTAAACATATATCAAATACCTAAAATATTTTTTTCAATATTCAAACATATTAACAATATAACATGTCTGAGAGCTAATTAGGAATATGAGTACATACAAATATATAAGAAGGTAGTCATTTTGATATTCATTTCCCATCACCACTTAAAATCAGAGACAATAAAGCAATGAACATGCATGGTCCCCATGACAAATAAGCTCATCTTGACCTAGCTTATTTTCATTGGGTTTATAAATAGACACCCATTCCACTTCATTTCAAAAATTGCAAAAGGGAAAGTGTGCTTAAATGTCTCATTTCAGAAGAGTTTTTGTGTGTTCATAGAAATCATTCCTAGAGTTGTTGCAACCGATTTTTCTCTTTACAAAGTTCTGGTGTTTTCTTTCTTTTCTTTCTTGTAATATTGTATAGAGATTGAATGTCATATTCTTGCATCCACTATTTCTTGTACGCCCGTAAGAAGATAGTGGAACCTCACAAATAATTAAGGAGATTGCTTGTTTTTCTCTTTTCAATGTTTTGGAATTTTCCTTTTCTTTCTCGTAGTCTTTTATAGAGATTGAATGTTGTGTTCTTGTATCCACTAATTATACACCCCATTAAAAAACTTTAGAAGGTAGTGGTACCTCAAAAATAATTGAGAAATGAGTAGTCCTAGCTCTTAGAATAATGGGTTCTAATCCTTTAAGGATATGAGGGTATGGTTCTACTCAGTGAATGTGAAGGATAGTATGAAGGTACAAATTTCCTCTATCAGCATTATGTAAAGGAGGGAGAATAGCGAATTTCACAATGTATAGGTGCTAAGGAAAACCACATAGGTGGTTGGAGCCAAACCTAATAAATTTGTTTATTTGCATACTCTTGGTCTTTACTTGTATTTAATCTTTACTTCTAAGTTTATGATGTAATTGGTATGACGGTCAAGTGGTGAATTTCAATATTGTACTTAAAGCATATACCGCTCACTAGTTACTGCTCACTAGTTAGCATAATATCACATGATTACCATTATATTTTGCATGCACATGGTTTGTGCTAGATAACATATTTGTGCTATGATTTAGTATTTTTTATTGACTAGAAATAGTCTGCAAAAACTCTAGTAGTGATAGTTCACAACCCAATTACACCCCATTGGTGTGTCATAACACAACCTTTTTATGCAGAGATGCATGCATACGTACATATAAACCAGATGAACATTTCTCCTACCAAAAGGAGAACAATTATTTTCCTCATATTTAGATTTAGATCTTATAACTTTTAACTTTTAAATGTAACATCAAGCCCACTCATTCTCTTTTACATCATTAAAACTAGTAGCATACATTCTCCTCTGATTTGGATTTCAATATTATAACCCTTGCATGTAAAATCAAGACCGCTAATTCTCCTTTAAATCAGTAAAATTAGTGCAAAATATAGTTTAAAAAATTTTAAAATTATTTGATCATTAATTGAATTCATCAAAGTATTCAAAATGGATGGCTAATTGTATGAAAAGATAATTTTAACTTATAATGTGCAGTCTTTTGAATGACATGGAATTTAAAATTTGGGTTACTGATAATATTTATAAGGATTCCAATGGTATTCACCAGCTAAATAAATGATAAAATTAGATTTTTAAGTAATAATCTATATATTGTCCAATCATCCTTATTTTTCATGTCAATGACTAAAATTGATGAACCTAGAACCATTAGTAATTCTCATGAAATGCATGAACATCAACTTGAGTTTGAAGACCCTATGAGAAAGAAGAAACAATGACAAAATAAAAAGAACAATGATTACTATACACCAAGGAGGAAATGTATTATATATGCAGACACCTTAAACTCTGCCGGCTTGGAGAAGTTTTTGCTATCAGTGTTTAAACCATGCAAGAGGAAAAGTAAAGGTTTTCCTGATTCCCCGTCTAAATCATACAGAACTTGTGCTATCTCATCAACAAAGTAAGTCATATCAACCATGTATCTTTCCTGCAAGCATAAAAAGTGATGTTTAATATTCCTGACTACAAACCAAATTAAGCATATAAAATTTAAAATTTAAAAAAAAAAATCACCCAATAAATAAAAATTACCTTAAAGTAAGATAAGGCCTTTATCTCACCTAACCAAACAGCATATTCAGCAGGCAACCGTGGTGCAAACAAAACTGACTGCCCTGATAAAACATCCTTTGAAAACAAAATTCGATCAGCAATTGGAGAATAGGCTGACACTCAAGCTAGATTTTATAAGAAAAATCAAAAGCGGCAATGAAGTCTTTGAATATGTTTAACAGTATTTGTGAAGAATTTATACAAGACAGTAAGAAAATGGATAGCCCAAAATGCTTAACATTTGTCAAGCTGTTGTTGATGTTGTAGGGGTAAGGTGATGTTAATTTCATTGAAAGAAAGGGCACTCAATTCAGCTAGGAATTTTGACTTTATATTCCCATAATAGTAGAATTTGAAAAAATATGGCCATGGTTTGTTTTCTTGTAAAAATATGCCCAAAAATTCATTTTGTATCAACCCTATTCTTTGAACATGTGTTTATTTGAAGTCTGCTATAACAAACATTAATTCGAATAGCAAGGTTAGGGTCTATGTATGAACTAAATTCAAACAATGTTCTAGCAAGGTTCGAATATGATTCTAACATGGATCAAAAAATAGATCAAACATGGATCAAATAGGTTAGAACATGGATTATAACATAGCATGTTATAAATTTAATATAACAGAGTAAATACAATCACTTATAAGAGAGACAATAAAATAGTCATAACACAACAAAATGTATTTTAAGAGATACAACACAAAAGACATAACACAACATGCAATGCAATTGTATGCAATTGTGTACAAGAGCTATAACACAACATCCATAAAACAATAGATGTAAATTTAGACATAATGAATGATGGACTAATGAAAGAATAATGTACACAAAGAACTAATGTTTACAATAGAAATAATGTTCATCCCTCCAATCAAGAACATAATAGAGTATCCCTCCTCATCATCATTGCCCAACCTGTAATAGTTGATGAACTAGGGCCCTAAAGAACTGCACTTTAGGAGTTCTGAACTGATCAAAGGGGATCTCGCAACCTTGACAAGGAGTTCATTGGCCTCAATTTGTCTAAACTCATTTCTCCATCAACCTCCACCTCACTATATGACTTGAGTACTGTAATGTCTCTCATTTGACTCGAGTATTATGATAGGAAACACTCGAAATCAAATATTTCCCAGCCCAAATCAGTATTAAATAGCAACCAAACTGCTGTTTTCAGCAGTAAAACAGCAGCCAACAGAGGAAAAACAGGGAAAACGGAGAGAAGACTTGAGAGAAATCACACCAAAATATTTGATATTAATGGTAAATGCAAGAAAAATCACAAGATACAATTGATCCTCAATTCGAGAGGAGGATCGATCTCTCCCAAATCTCTAGACGCCGCTAGAGCCCAAAGAAAACCTAAATCTAAGAGATCTCAAATTTCAGCCAAATTCAAGATGATCAAACCCTAGAAAAATAAACTATTTAATGCATACAATTCAAAAGGAATTCCCTAAACAGTCCTTGCAATCAATTTCCCTCATAAACTTCCTCAAATTTCCTTCCTGAAACGCTCTCGCAAGCCGAGCGGCTCGCACGGCCTCCGCCCAGGCGAAAGATTTCTGCCGTTTCATGTCTCGGCCGGTCCCGCGTGGACCGGCTGGACCGGTCTAACAATACTCCCCTCCCAAAAAGCCGCCTTGTCCTCAAGGTGGAGATATGCTCGTGTTCCGGTGGAGGTGGCCATCCTTGAGGTGACTGAAAATCCTTATTGTATTGCTGAACCAAGGGCTGCACGAAAGGAGGAACATCCCCTCCCTCTTCCAATCTGATCGCATCCAGCCTGTGTAGTCCCACCAGATAATCTTCCCCCACCTCTTGTATGTCCCTAACCATGATCTTAAGTGATGTGATGGCTTTGGATAGCCCTGCATCTCCCCTTATGACCACCCTTCTCCCATCCACCATTAATTCCATCGTGAGTGCTCCCCAATTGTCCTGATCGTCCCTCCGACGATTATACTCGAACCCCTCTTCATACTCACCTCTCCTCCCTTCAACATCATCACCTCGACGCTGAATACCTTTAAATTCAGCACCTCGATGATGATGTTCCTCCCTTCTTCCTTCAAAATCCCCCCCTCGATGCTGAATTCTTTCGAATTCAGTACCCCTTCTGTCATATCTCATACTCATCTCTTCCCTCGAAAGAGGCTCTAGAGGAGACATGTCGTTCTCTTCCTCTAGGATCTCCACCTCCAAATTTCTCCTCCCCCGCAAGGGGTTTGGATTTCCTCCCATGTCATGGCCGTCGGCGGTCTCTCTTACTTCCGATGTCGCCGGATTGGTTTTCATCTCAAGTAGTTTCTTCAACATTTCCTCCATTATGGTGAACTTCCCCTCCAACCTTTCATTGTTGGAGGTGATTTGATTTTGAAGGTTGAAGAATCTTTCCTCCAAATCGGCTTTCAATTGGCCAACTTCGCCTTCCAAGATGTCAACCTTCTTTCCGGCCATCGTTCTTCTCAAGATTCACGAAGATCTTCTTCCGGAACAAGAAAATCCGCTGAAATCTCAGGAAATCAGCCCCCAACGGTCCCAAAAAAACAGGCTCTGATACCAATTTGATAGGAACTCGAAATCAAGTATTTCCCAGCCCAAATCAGTATTAAATAGAAACCAAACTGCTGTTTCAGCAGTAAAACAGCAGCCAACAGAGGAAAAACAGGGAAAACGGAGAGAAGACTTGAGAGAAATCACACCAAAATATTTGATATTAATGGTAAATGCAAGAAAAATCACAAGATACAATTGATCCTCAATTCGAGAGGAGGATCAATCTCTCCCAAATCTCTAGACGCCGCTAGAGCCCAAAGAAAACCTAAATCTAAGAGATCTCAAATTTCAGCCAAATTCAAGATGATCAAACCCTAGAAAAATCAACTATTTAATGCATACAATTCAAAAGGAATTCCCTAAACAGTCCTTGCAATCAATTTCCCTCATAAACTTCCTCAAATTTCCTTCCTGAAACGCTCCCGCAAGCCGAGCGGCTCGCACGGCCTCTGCCCAGGCGGAAGATTTCCGCCGTTTCATGTCTCGGCCGGTCCCGCGTGGACCGGCTGGACTGTTCCACTGGACCGGTCTAACATATTATAGCAAAGATCTACATATATAACAAAACAATTCAAACAAACAAAATAAACTAAAACATCGTTCAATTATGGTCGAATCATAAGTAAACCGTGGTCGAACTATCTTTAAGCTATCCACAACCCTAGATCAAAGCATGATCAAATCATCGTTGGCCATCATTCAAACAATCTTTGAGTCGCGATCAAACCATCTTCAAGCCATGTATAAACCATCTTCAAATTATGATCAAACATGGATTGAACCATCTTCAAACCATGGTTCGAAGATAGCTCAATCATGATTCGATCTTACTTTGAAGATTATTTAAATCATGATTGAAGATGGTTTGATCATGGTAAGATCATTGTTCGATTATAGTTCAAAAAGTGTTCGACCATGGTTCAATAAAAGTTCAAAAATGGTGGAGGTTGATGAGGGTTCTACAAACATTGCATTAGCTAATATGATGACTAATGACATTTTGAGTTTAAGATTTAGAGATACATATAAATAGTACAAAATAACGTGCATCATCGAGCCTGACTTAACACAGCACATCCCCAATGTCATTTGTTTAGCAATGTGCACATGTTGAAATATCATTCAATTATGGTCGAATCATAATCAAAACATGTTTGAACCAAGATCGAACTATTTAAACTAACCTCAACCCTAGATCAAATCGTGATCAAATCATCTTTGGTCATCATTCAAACAATCTTTGAGCCGCGATCAAACCATCTTCGAACCGAGTATAAACCATTTACAAATTATGATCGAACATGGATTCAATCATCCTCGAATCATGGTTCAAAGATGGCTTAGTCATGATTCGGTCATACTTTGAAGATTATTTAAATCATGATCGAAGATGGTTTGATCATGGTAAGATTATTGTTTGATTATAGTTCAAAAAGTGTTTGATCGTGGTTTAATCAAACTTCGAATATGGTGGTAGTTTGAAGATGGTTCTATTAATTTTGCATTAGCTAATATGATGTTTAATGACATTTTGAGTTTAAGGTTTAGACATACATATAAATAGCACAAAATAACACACATCATTGAACATGACTTGACACATCGCACCCCCAATGTCATTTGCTTAGCACTACGCACAAGGTGAAAATGGCGAGCGCTATTTGTGAAATGCATGGGAAACAGTGCATATTGTAAATCCCTCATATTGTGTGTTATGTTAGTTTTTAGGATTTAAAATTTAAAACTAATACTTGTACATAATACATATTTATTAGTTTTATTTATTTTTTCAATTATGAACCTTAGCACTATAAATGAAAATATATATTTTTATTTTTATCGGTATATTAATAAAATTGAAGTTAGAGAGACTTTAAAGAAAATGAAGTGTGGAAAAAATATTGGACCTGATCTATGATACACTGACACACCTCCAGCAAAGGGAATGCAGTGTCCGACCATTGTACACTTAAACTGATCGATGTGTCAGACACAGACACGTGCCCGACATGATTGGGACACGTGCCAGACACGGTGGATGTGTGTCCGATTAAAATAATATTTAAATTAAAACGAACATGCATGTCGGACACACGTGTTATAATATTTGATAATAAAAATATTTTTAATTCAAAATTTTAACATTTTAATACTCTTTCAATCAAATAAAACATATCCCATATACACACCTGTCCCTATTCATGCCCCTGTATGTCTAGAGTTTCGCTTCTCACGATCCTTCTCCCTCATCTTCTTCATTTACGCGACCAGGCGAGCCTACCGAGCAAAGAGAGCGATGATAGAAGCCCAGTACATCCCTTGTTCCCTTGTCATCTTCTTCAGTTCGTCTCCTCTTCGACTCTTCGTCATTTTTGCGATGAGGTGAGTCCAACCAAGCAAGCAGTTGGTCGATGTGAAGCCTGCATGTCTAGCTTCAATCATTCTCTTCATTTACGCTAACGCATCTAACACATTGTTCTTCGCTATTTTTGCAGTGATCAAGGGCATCAAAGGAACATTGAAGGGTTTAGAGTTCGGACTCTTGTTTTTGCGCTATCAAGGGTAGATAAGTGAGAGTGAGGCAGAAACATTCCAGTGGAGTATAACTTGTCGGCTTCTTTATCTCCACGAGTGAAGGTAAATATTTTTTCATCCTTGAATGATGTGTCCTGCTTGCATTTTTCAGGAAAATGTCTCTGAACTTATCCTCTATGTGCTCATTCTTTCAAAGGCTAAATGGTATCATCCCAGTTAACTTATCGTCTTCTTTATGTCTGCAAGCAATTGATGATTGATAACATTTTTAAGATAAAATTGAGTAGGCATATTTCAAATAATGATGTAATTTCATGCATGCAAGCATTTTCTATTTCTGTAGGAGTCTCTAGATGAAGAAAGCCTAAGGAGGTTAATAAAAAGTGCATAATTAAAAATTCATCCAAATTCTTTTTCTCTCTGCATGCATCAATAAACACAAATATTTGCTTAGGGAAGACATTAAAATATTGTGTGGGATTTCCCAAAGTATTCTTTAAATTAGGTCAATGGTTACTCCATCCATGTGATAGCCTTAGGTTGCCATTTCATTTCTAATACAATTTATGCGGCTTAGAGTGTATGATTGCCTAATGCTAAGACTTTTTATCTTCCATTCCATCAGTTTTTTTAGAAGCAAAATGAGCTCTAGCAGTGTTTGAGACTAGAACTGGCGAAGGTTCAACAAAGCCTTCTATTAGAGCTAATAAGCCATTATGGAATCATATTACTAAGTTAAGAAAAATATTTGAAGGTGGAGGAAATGTGTCATTCAAATGTAATTACTGTAGTGTCACATACAAAGGATCATACTCTAGGGTGAAAGCACATCTACTTAAAATTGGTGGCCATGAAATTAAAATTTGTCATAAGATTACTACTTCACAGCTGATAGTATTGAACAGACATTGATGAAGCTAAATAAATGATCAAAAGGGAACTTCCTAAAGAGATATATTTGCCCTCTACTCATGGTTCATCCCACACTGCATCCTCCTCTGTTAAAGTTGATAATGTTAGTTTATTTATAAGTGAAGGACATAAATCTAAGAAAAGAAAAGAAGTTGCTAGTAGTTCTTTAGAAAAGACTTTTAATATGTAGATGCGAGAGCAACTTGATGGTGAATTTGCAAGGATATTTTTTTCAATTGGACTTACTTTCAACTTTTTAAGGAACCATTATCATAAAAATGAATTAACTTTTGCATGTAATAACAACCTTCTAGATTATATTCCACCTAGATACAATGCATTAAGATCAAAATTATTAGAGAAGGGGAGAACAAATATTGAAACATTACTTGAACCTACGAAAGGAGTGTGGAAAGAAAAAGGGGTGAGTTTGGTGTGCAATGGTTTAACTGATTCTCAAAGAAGACCACTTACAAATTATATGGCTTCTACAGAGAATAACCCAATGTTCGTCAAAGCTTTAAATTGTGAAGGGTAATACAAGAATAAATATTTCATATCAAATTTGATTAAAGAGATGATAGTGATGATTGGGCCATCAAATGGTGTACAGATTATCAATGATAGTGCACTAGTATGTAGTGCTACAAAATTATCGGGGAAGCAAATATATCCTCATATCTTCTGGACTCAATGTGTTTTTCACACTTTAAATATTGTTTTAAAAAATATTTGTTCAACCCAAAATACAGAGGCTAATGAAATCATCCATACAAAATGTCATTGGATAAAAGTGGTTATAGATGATGCTGCTCTGATAAAAAATTTTATAATGAATCACACAATAAGACTGTCCATCTTTAATGATTTCTCATATTTGAGAATGTTAACTGTTACTGAAACTCATTTTGCCTCTAATAATCATATTGAGAAGATTCAAACAAATTAAAAATGCTCTTCAATCCATGGTGATTAATAAAAAGTGGTCTCGCTATCAAGAAGATGATATTGGGAAGACGATATACATAAAGAGATCTTACATGATTTGTGATGGGATAATATTGATTATATTTTAGATTTTACTAATTCAATTTATGATATGTTGAGAAAGGCTGACACAAATAAATCATGCCAACATTTGCTTTATAAGATGTGGGATTCCATATTAGCTAAAGTGAAAGAAATTATATATAGATATGAAAGAAAGGCACAAGATGAAGACTAAGTTTTTTAAGCATTAAATATATTACTCTTGAGGATAAGTTGAGCAAAAGTAACACACATCTTCATTGTTTGACTCACTCATTAAATCCAAGGTAAATTTGTATATATCTTCTAAATTAGTTTTTAATTTGTTGACTAATGAATTAATAATTTTACTTTCTTTATGTTCTTAAAAGATATTCAAGTAAAGAATGGCTTCAAGAAGACCATCAACGTGTCTCACCACAAAAAGATCTAAAAGTTTCAAATATGAGAAAGATATGTTTGCAACATTATTTCCCAAATGATGAGAGAAGAATGATTAATATAAAACTTGCAAAGTTTTTTGGATATTTAGAAGACTTTGGTGATCAAAAATATTTGGTTGATAGATGGAGGATGGATTCAAAGATGTGGTGGTTAATTCGTGGAGCTTCAGCACCGCTATTTCAGATAATAGCAATAAAACTTCTTGATCAAGTTTCATCCTCCTCTTGTTGTGAGAGAAACTGGAGCACATACTAATTAATTCGATTGATGAGGAGGAGAACTCTTCTTCAATTTCCCAATTCTTTTCTCTCACTAGAGTGTTCCTTGTGAGAGAAGCTCTGCGAATGATGGGGGATGACTGAACCCCGCTCTGGTGGGGGTGGAGGTGACGGAGCATCAGGCGGTGGTGATTCAGATAGGAGGCGCTCGAGTGGTGGATCGGGTGGAAATAGGACCCAAGAAGCTCGTTCTCCAAGTAAAAGTAATTCAAGTAAATCAAAAGGGAAATTTCTTATTCCGACGAAGCAATCGGTGGATGGAACGAAAGATTGTTCAATTTGATGAGAAGTTAGTGAAGAGTGGATCAAGAGGTGATATTACGGCTATAGAATGAGATCATGGTTGCTAAAGTTCGCAGAACTAAATCTGGAGGTTCAGTTAACCTCTTGCGTGAAGACAGGATTTCTAAGAACGATGTTAAGATCATGCACAATTCTATGGTGGACAACCATCTGCTTGATGGGTTGGCAAATTTTGGAAGTGTCTGATCTGAGGTGGTTACATCGGATAACCAGTTCATGGAGGTTTATGGACCTTTACCTCAAGCTGCCGGTAAAGTCACAAGATAATGCGAAATGGAGGTTAGTAATGAAACTTCTATTACAATTAATGAGAGGAATTCTGCTATAGGTGTGAACAGAACTGGTTAAAATGGCAGTGAACAGAAAAGTTCAGTTCAGAGAATGCAAGGTGTTTGTGAATTTGCCGCATTGGATGGAAAGACCTCAGTCTTTGGTGCAGTCAATGTGAAGACGGAGCCAGTTAGACCCCCTAATGTCTAGAAGAGACCTGAACACATCCGAATTCTACAAGCAGAAGACCTTGAGACAATTTCGAAGGATGGTGTCACCGTGGACCTTTTTATGGAGGTTGTTAGAGACAATATCCAAATGTTGGAGTGTGTTGTTGTGAGAAGAATTCTGGGTAAAAGATTGCCATTCTTTGTTTTAAGTTCGGAGATTAAACGCCAGTGGGTATGGTTTGGCGAGTTTTAGCTTTCGACAATTGGGCAAGATTGTT
Source organism: Dendrobium huoshanense (assembly GCA_016618105.1). Lineage (NCBI taxonomy): Eukaryota > Viridiplantae > Streptophyta > Magnoliopsida > Asparagales > Orchidaceae > Dendrobium > Dendrobium huoshanense. Next base: position 78,984,667 of record CM028359.1, read on the forward strand.
TTGCCTGTATATTTGCCTCAATGGAAGCTTGTGATATTGTTCATTGTAGTGGACCGTGGTTCATTGGGGGTAATATCGTTGGTATGGATAGGTGGACACCATAATTCTCACTGAATTCCTTGGACGGATTTTCCTCTCTGGTTTGGATTCGCCTGCCTGGTTTGCGTTTGTAATATTGGGATTTGAGGAATATATCGAGGATTGCCTCAAAGATAGGACCTCCTTTATGGATTGACACTCAAACTAGTGCATGGGGCCACCGCGAGTTTGCTCGCGTTTGTGTCATATTGGATTTAGGTAAGAATCTTCAAACAGGGATATGGGTAAATGGTTTGAATGGCAGATTTTACCCGACAGTTGAATATGATGGAATCATGATGTCATGCTTCAACTGTGGAAGGGTTGGACATAGAAAGGAGCAGCGTCTAGAGAGTGTTGTTACTTCCAATGTGGAACCGATTGTTGCATCTTCTCAGATTGAAAAGCAAACGGGTGAGTCTTTCGAAACCACCTTCTATGGAAAAACAGTAGGGTAATATTGAGCCTATTGTGAGTAAGGCCTCTTTGTTTGTTATTCCAGATGAAGATGAAATGGTGGGAAGGAGTATGAAAGCCCAACATGGTAACGGTGCCTCCCCTTCTGGAAATTAATGTATTCTATACTTTTTTGGAATTGCAGGGGTGCTCGTAAGAAAAAAGGGCAACTACCTTCGGCACCTTGTTGGAGACAACGAGGTGTGTTTTGTTGGACTGGTTGAAACAAGGATTGAGGAGATTGGTAGGCTTGATGTGGACAAACTTATTGGTTGTGGTTGAAAATTTTTTCACTTCTCGGCTGCTGGCTTTGTGGCCGCGCGACATTATTCATTTTGAAATTGCTATGTCTATTGATCAAGTGTCTAGAGAGTAGAAGCAAGTAAAATTTCCAATTCAAATGTTTGCACACTTAATCAAATTAGTTTGCATCACTCAAATCAAAATATATGCATGTGTAGGTCCTCAAATGTTGCAAGATGCACTCACTTGTGTCCTACTCTCATATCATGACAAAATTTATATCGATTATAGAAGCATGACCCATGTTGGAGTTTGTAGCTCTTTGCAAGTTTTGGAAAAAACACATAGGTGTGTTAACCTGTAATGCGAAATCGAAAAAAAAAAAATCAATCACTAATCTCACTTAGCTATCCGGCATCGACTCACACGATCTCAAAATCCTGAAAATCCCGCATCATGGCTTTGCACGTTGACGACGGATCTATACACGACCCTCGCATGATCTCTGCTACGGACTCGGCCCTACCTCGCGTCGTTAAAGTCGAACGAAATGAGAGGCCTCCATCTCTCATTAGCTCTCAACTTTCTCCCTGTCGAGTGCTTCTTCGGCTACCTCATCACTGATCGACTTCGTGCCTTCGATGACATTCCCATCGAGTTTGGTCAGAAGCCCAAATGGGATCTCGCTTGCTGCGACGATAAATTTCTCCCTTCCCACGGGATCGGAAGTTACGATATTTTAATCGGAAGCAACGAGAGTCGCTCGCTGTGAGGACGACTTTCCCTTCCTGCCGGATTGAAAGTTACAGCATTTTGATCGGGAGCAAGAGCAAGAGCTCGCCGCTGTGAAGGTAACTTCATCCCTTTCGTGCGCGCTACTCCGGCCAAATCTTGTCAATCCGCCGTGCCGACGGATCTTTTTTAATATATATATATATATATATAATTATTTTTAATTAATTCTAACTAATTATAATTATTATTTTTAATTAATTATAAATATTATAATTAATTTTAATTAAATTACTATAATTAATCTAACTAATTATAATTAATTTTAATTAGAATTACATTTAATTAATTATAATTTATAAAATTAATTATTATTAATTAGTACTAAATTATAATTTGTTAAAATTAATTAATTTTAATTAGTTATGATTAATTATAGATAAATTATAACTAATGATTTTAATAAATTTTAATTAATTATAAGTAATTACTTAAAAATAATTTGTAATTAATTATTATTAATTATAATTAATTATAATAATTAAAAAAAAAAAAGATGAAAAGAAAAGAAGGCCGCTTCTCTTGCCTTGCCTCCTCCCACGAGCCTCCCTTGCCTCGATCCACGAGCCACTACCGGATATTAAGGTATAAATTCCTAACTTAAACCTCGTCCTCGACGTGCTTGACGCACCGGTGGACCCCATATACGTGCTCTTGTAGCACGAGGGGAGGGAATCCGGTGCAACAAGCGCGACGAGGCAGGTAAGCCCTATATACGCTCTTGTAGCGTGGTGGGGACAGTCCTCGACCTCGACATCGACACCGCTAACGACTACTACGCAAGGTATGATGTTCTAAAATCCCATTCTCGGCAATTGCGGCAGACCGAGGAACCACCTATACACGCTATTGTAGCACGGTAGGAGGGAGCCCTGTGCGACGCATACGACGAGATGGGTAAGCCCTATACACGCTCTTGTAGCGTGGTGGGAAGAGCCACTGGTGTTCTGTACAGGTACTGTTGAAGGCCCCATACACTCTTGTAGCGTGGTGGGATGAAAAGATGTAATGCCGCGGTGTCTAAGGACACCTACCATACACGCTCGAATAGCATGGTGGGAAGGCTCAACTCCCTACATTTCCCCCAAATGAGGGACATGCCGGGGTGCTACCGAAATTTTTACTGAAATATACAAGATTTGAACAATTTGAAGACATCATTTAAGCAGCAATACGAAGGACAACAAAGGACTCGTACTTGAACTGAAAGCATAGAACTTGGACTCAAATGAACAGTGGACTTATGGACCTAAACCTGAACAAAATTTAAATGATTTCTAAATGTCAAACCCAAATGAAATAAAATCAAATTGGAACCAAAATGCAAATCAATTTGAATATTCAGTTGAACTTGCAAGAACTTCAGAAGACCCTGGACAATCACTTGAACATGTATTTTCAACTCAAACTGGGATACAATGTGGACAACAAGAACTTGTGCACTTGAACTTGAACTGTGCAACACCAAGTGAAACCTGGATCTGCAAGCATTAGACTCAAATCCGGATGAACTCAATATGACAGTAGAGAACTTGAATGAACACTTGCAAGGGACTCGGTCTTGTATTTGATCTGGATATCAAATAAGATGAACAAGACTTTGGACATGAAGAACTCAAACTTGAAATGAACCTAGATGTTGAACAGGACTATGGTTTGAACATCAAATGAAAGGCATGAAGCATAACTCAAATGCCTAAGATAAAATTGTAATTTGACAATGATATAATGTTAATCTTGTTGGCAAAGATCAGTGATAAACCCAATAATATCTCTACATTCGGTGTCATCGTACAAGCTTCAAGAGTGAGATAAAATCCCAATGCATGCGAGAGATGATCAAGGAAGCCTGAGTGATTTGGAATATGCAACCAAAGCAACAAAACTTCTTACAAACATGTACAATGCAACACATTTTGAAGCACATACAAGTCCCTACAAGGTCAAATGCGCCACATTTGCAAGAACAACAATTAACTACAAAATGTACGGGTATCTCCCACATGCATTAATGTGGGCCAAGATATGAATGCAACAATCATTTCAATGCATATGAGTAATGATATTCAATCAAGTTCAAATAATACCAATCCACTGCAAAGAATATAAATGTCTTCTATATGCAACAACGAAGAACTTGAAGCACAAGCAATTTTGCCTGTAGATTGAGATGGCAATATTGTCAATTGATATTAGAAGATTCATCCTTGCAAGCAAATACATCAAAACCACCTGAGATTGGTGAAAGGTGAACATGATGCAGGAATAATGGCTCTTCTACGAACACTTCCAAGAGGTTGTAGTGGATACAACGAGTCCCTGCAAATGAATACGATCCGCTTGTGGATAACAACAGTGAGTGTATCGTAAGTACAACGAACCACTGTGGACACAAGTATGGATATCACCTACGACAACGGTGATTAAGATCTTCAAGTATGTCAGGTACAAGGGCAATTCGATGTACAAAAAAGGACTCCACCTGGCAGAATGGAAGGGATGCTTGAACAAATTAGAACTAAACTTCCTGGTGTTCTAAAGTCTCTTCTTAATCCTATACTTAAGAAGAAAACAATTATGGTGTCCACAAATATCGGAAGTGATAAGTCTACTACATTAAAGAGCTTTAAAAGAGTCTATTTCAAGGCAGTGACCATGAATTTTAAGGAAGCCATCCCCGGTGAATGAGAAAAGGGGAGTCAACATCAAGATGAGGAGATGCCTCATAACATCAAGACCATAACGCCACCGGATCCGCGACATAAATACAAACGGATAGAAGGCGTCTAGAAATAATTTCAAAGTACCCCCACACATAAATTGTAGCTTGTCTACACATAGGTACACTAAAAGGGGGTATACAATCAAGCACCCGCATGGGCCCGACGAGCGTGTTATTAGTACACACGTGACGTCTAAGGATGCTACGCGGGTCGAACAAATTAAAACCCGATCCTCCTGAGCTGGTAAAAAGGAGTCGACAGGGTTTAATTATAAAATGCCCTAAATACTCGCATAGGCCACGGCGAGCGTGTTATTGGTACACACGTGATGCCTAGGGATGCTGCGCGGGTTAATAAGTGAATTCAAGTTCAAACCTGATCCTCCTAAGCAGGTAAATAGGAGTCGACAGGATTTCGATCCATCAAACAAATACACGGTTGTGACAACTGGTGTATTTGTTTTAATTCATTCATATTAGGCTGTCAAGGCCTATAATCAAGAGAATTCACTAAATAAAGGCATAAAGCCCACGAAACCCGATCCTCCTAAGTAGGTAAATAGGAGTAGACAGTGTTCGAATCATCAGATAAATATGCGGTCACGAAATTGACCGGAATATTTATTTTGTATATTCATATTAGGCTTTCAAGGTCTTTAACAAAGAAAATTCATAAACAAGGGCATGAAGCATACGAAACCCGATCCCCTATCGGCAAGTAGATAGGGTCGACAAGGTTTCATCAATAAAAATGACCCCAAACACTCCAATGATGGTCATGTTGAATGTAGATCCCAACAAGAGGGGTGATTCCAATATTTTCAAATATCATCCCAAATACCCAAGAACAAAGCTCCAAAACCTCAAAAATCATCCAAATCTGAAAACTCCACAAAATCCAAAAACCTCAAATTCCTAAATATTTAAAATTAAGAATCTAACCATCAAATCACTTAAAGCAAAATCCATCCACCCTCCGTAACAGTTTGCCGGGGTGGACAAATTAAAAATTACTTCAGCTCACAAAGAGCTAATGCCTAGTCGAAAATATCACTAGGATCCATTCTCAAATAATCTCCACTAGTAAGGACGTGGTACGTGTCCTCTAACCAGCGGTTTTGCCACCAAATAGCACCGCAGGATAAACGGTTATGACCCGGAGCCCTCTGAACCGAGTGATTTTGCTGCCAAATGGCACCACGAAATACCGGTTATGGCCAGAGCTGATATGTTCCTTATTGACATCAAATTCTTGAGATATGAATTAATAGGATATAATAAATAGGGCACAAAGCCCTCTGTTAGCTAAGGTGGATTCAAATTTGTCCCCTAAGACAAATATTCATCCCAGGTCTACAAGGTCCTCTTAGACTAAGCAACCCATGGCTACCGACAATGATCCTTCTGTCAGGTTGGGTCGACTACCTCCTCTGACTAAGTAGACCAGGTACCATGATGGCCTGGGATGACAAACCATGGGATCTTGATCAGGTCTATCAACCATTCCCCCACCATCCGCTTTAAGTGCAAGATGCTGCAATTTCCCATTTTAAATATCAAACCTTTTCAAATGCCCAAATTCAAACCCACTCCCATAATCAAGCCCAATGCTGCTACTATATACTAGATAACATGTATTCTATACGTATCTGATTGACAACTAGCCTTAATCAAAAGTTCTCTCTCATTATCGAGAGGGGTAATTAACTATAGGGGCTTGCGCCTATAGGAAACCAGAACTCAAATCATAAAGTCCTCGCAAAATGAGGGCAAAATCTCTGGGTAGTATCTTATCTACAAACCCATCTGCCTTCCCAAAATTTACCCCGAAACTTATTCCATTAAAACTCCCTCGCCAAAAGCAAAAAGCAAAACAGAAGCGAGCGGAGGTTGGGGCCGAATGTTTGGAACCCACAAGGTGAATTTGATTAGTCTAAAGCAATTCTAAATCATTGTGAAACCTCTCATATACCCCCAAAAGTTTATGTTGAGGACTTCACAATGTAGAGAACCAATAAAATTCACATGTAGCATTTTACAAAATTTAAAACTTTAAAGTGATAAATCAACTCATACATACTCCTACGTTTCTCTTAGATCATGAAAAATTTGATCTTTAGAATCTATTTAAAGGCATTTAAGCAATCTCTCCTATTCTAGAATAAGTGCAAAACACTCAAATAAAATATAGGAGCTCTCTTTTAGAAGTTTTCTCTCTCTTGTGCATGATGTTTGGACCTCCCTAAACTCCTAAATACTTTATGTCATAAGTTCATTGGATTTTAGAACCAAATCCCAAGTCTCATCCTTCTTTTATTAAGACACAAAATCAACAAACATCCATAATGCATGGTAATTTAAAATCTCAAGACTTTAACATACCATTGCACATAACCTTTGAACTTGAGACCAAACCTTAAGTTCTTCCACCTCATTTGTTAAGTGCAAAATTAACAATTAACACTCTAGACATAGGACCCAAATCCTAATCTCTTTCATATCCTTAGCCTAAATTAAGTAAATGGTCATCTCTCTTTGAACACCAAAAGTTCAAAAAACCTTTTCCAAATTTGCAACCTCTAAGTTGCATTTTCTTTTACATTTCCTACAAGCCAAAATTGTAGAAATTCTCAAGTTTTCCTTAGCCTAAAAGCCATAGAAAATCCTCCCACATCCTTTCTTGGCGCCCTCCTAAACTCAAATAAAAGTTTCTAAAAGACTTTTGGAGAGTTTAGGAGAGCATTAGTAAATCATATGAATCAAGATACTATCTCCCTTTCATCCCTCCAACCCAAGTTGGAAGAATGAACTTCACTCTTTGAACGCCTAAAGGTTCAAACAAATTCATTGTGAGTTGTAGTCCAAACCTACAAATCACATTCTTATATTTGCCTAACACAAATTGAGCAGATAATTACACCTCATTGAAGAAAAAATTCATGATTCCTCCTTGATTTGCAACCTCCAAATTGCACATTGCATCTCATTCTCTTAACCAAAAACAAGGAGAGTGAACTCTTCTCTTTGAATATCCAAAAGTTTAAATAAACTCCCAGTGATTTGTAATCTGAATTTACATATCACCCTCCCATATTTGCCTAACCCAAACTAGGCAAATAATCATGCATCATTGAATACAAAAATTCAATGTCTTGTAGCCCTAAAACAACAAGTCTTCGCTCACTTCATGGGCTCCAAAAGCCTTAGAAAATTTCCAAACTTAGACCCAAAACTCTAAGTAGCCCTTCACTTGACAAAACAAGTGATCTTTTTCTCCTCTCATCAAAACTAAAATGCAACCTTTAGATGTCTTTTAGGAGCCATCCACCTACTGAAATTCACATTAATCTATTAAGTGAACTTCACAAAGTCCTAAGTTTAACCTTTAGGCATGTCTACCTTATCCTGTTAGGCAGACATTTCTCTTATCCAAACAGTAAGAGGATCTCAAAATTCTTAAAAAAAATATAGGTCTCTTTAATACAATGATTAATCATTCCACCTGAAAGGTGACATGCCTACATCATTGGATCTTAGGATTCCATAAGTAGAAGGCTTGCCTCAAAACAAGCAGTGATGCCTTATGGGTTCTTCATAACCCTTCTAAATATGAAACAATTAAAAGCCAAATAAATTTTTTTAAGTCATGAATAACTTAAAGTGAAACTACCCATTGATTAAGATTAAACTTCTATTCCTCAATAAAATAAGATACCTCCTAAATATGCTAGGATTAGGATTTTTTTCTGCGCATGTGATTGATGTTGTAGTATGATGCCTATTGAATTATCTGCATCATGGACAATTGCCCTTAAGTGGATAGGATGGAAATATACTTACTTTTTTGCATGTTGTCAAGTCCAAGAGGGGGTAAAAAATAAGTCATAATTATCTAACATTATTTGCTTGCAGGCGTTGCTTAAACCCCCCAAGGAGACATGGTCAATAGGACAGAAATAATGCTCGATATTTTAAGTTCCAGGCAATTCTAGATGTTTCTTGCTTTTCATATAAATTGTTTCTTAATCTTCTTTCCGTTTTGAATATTTGAGTTTTTACATTTTTAAATGTATTTGATAGATTTAGGAAGTATGTTTAAGACTATGGGATACAATTATAGAAGAGGTAGAACATAAGGATGAACCTACTATAGGTGAAGCCCAAGACCCACCAAGAAGCCAAAGCTTGAAGACAACACAGGCTAAGTCTGTAAAAAAATAATTTGATTGAGTTGTATAATGGCAGGCAACTCAATTGCCAACAATATTTGTAATAATTTAAACATTATTTGCATTCATGTTTCTGGTTGATTTTATATATATGCGCATGTTTGATTGTTTACTGAGTGTGCATTAATAGTGTCTGCTTTTTCCTAGGTTTGTTTACTTGCTTTTGCTCAGAGGTGGCCTGGAGATATGTTGCACGATAGGCTCTTAGAAGAAAATTAAAATTTCTACCAACTAAAAGATTTAAATAAAAAATCAATCATAGGACAACATATTTTTTTCTACCAAAACTTGCATAGCTTACTTAAATAAGCTATAAATGTAAATAAATAAAATAAAATGATCATGCATGGCCAGTGTGTCATATATAGAAAGTCTTCACTTAAGAACCGGATAACATAAATCTGCATTTTAATGAGTTAGCATATGCATACTCATATGGTCAGGCATATTGATTTAAAAGCTAAGTTGTAAGTTTTATCTTCTAAGTAAAGCAGCATTCCCTACTCTTCATAAGCATTGAGACCGAACTACACGATTTTAAAAGAGGTTAGGTGGATTTATTTAGTAGCCCTTTTCAGGCAAGGTTGTAAATATAGAAGTCAGTCGGGCTAGCTTATGCCTCAAGTGAGGAGTAGGTTTGTTAGTCACTTGCACTCTGTTAGACTTAGGTTCGAGACACTACGCCTCAATAGTCCTCACCTTAGCTATAAAATCTGATATTATTGTTGACTTCTAGTCACTTCATAAGCCCTCATTCGGGATATTTTCTTCAACATGTGTTATTGTAATGTAAGCCACAACATTATAAATCAAATTGTTCAAATTAAATAAAAATATAATTTTAAAATATAAGTCTCAACATAGGATAGTTTGAATATCTCTGAGTTTCCTCAAAAAATCTCCTATATTTTCCTCCTTTTGGCTCTCATTCCTAAAATTTGATTTAAAGTTGATCTTATCATCCTTTAAATTCTAAAAGATCAAATCTTTGATCAAGAATTTCACAAATTTCAAAAATGAAAATATAACCAATATTTTGATGACTCTAAAATAAAATAAAACCACTAGTTTAATCAAGTATTCTCAAATAACAAATATTTGAGATGTAAATAACCATAGGGACTTATCCCTATGGGGCATTTGTACCTCTGAATTAAATAAACCCTAATCAACCAAAAATATTAAATAAAGAAAAATCTCTGTTATAATTAAAATTATGAGTTTTATTATTGTGTTCATAGCAAAATAATTTTTTTGTCATTCGAGATAATATATTATCCTCTCTATCGTGCTCGATCACAAAATATCTCAATCCATTAAGGATGACAAAATTTCTCGAACAATATCTACTGCAATTTCATAAAGGATAATAGATTAGCTATGCTTTCTCTTAAAGCTAATGGTTAAACATCCCATAATAGAAAATTTAGTCAACTTTTTGGTGAACTATTAGAGAAATCAATGGGGTTGAGGGTGGTCATATATAACTCTCAAAGAGATATTGCTAGTAAGGCCAATATTACTTCAATGATCTTTTCAATAAAATTTCAACAGCTGACTCTTATCAAGACCATATCCCTCTTGGCCCTAAATTCTCTCTTCAGGAAAGACTCAACCTCAATAAGGAGTTTCAACATGAGGAGATTAAAGTTGCTCTCTTTGAGATTGGCAATGATAAAACCCTGGCCCTGATGACTTTACGACCCAATTCTTCAAAGATTGTTGGGTATTATTGGTGTTGACTTTACTTAAACTATCAAATACTTTTTTCACCTCCTTTATGCCCTCTAGAGTAAAACATTATATTATTACCTTAATCCCCAAGACCTTACACACCTCTATGATGGCTAACTTTCGACGTGTCTCTTTACATAATGATGCATTTAGATTTTTCTGTTTAAATTTTGTTATGAACTATATTTTCTATTTTTTTTATTTTATGCTATCCTATGATGGTGGTAAATCCAATGATCATGGTAGGAAGAGGTTTGGATTTTGTTTTCCAGGATTTGCCGGCTTGGGGGGGTCCATTTGTCCTTTGAAGGTTGCTGGTTTCATGTGATCTTTTGCTGATTTGGTTTGAGCTTATGAAGTTAAACTTTAGTTGTGTCAAGCTCATTATTTTCTAAGTGGAGAAGTAGCTCATTATGAGCTGATGTCTTACTATAAAATTTAAGGTTGGAAAAAGATTTGGTGAGTGGACTTGTCCTTTCACATTCCCCTTAAAAAACTGTGTGGCAGCTGACCTTTTTCTCCTCTGGTTATGCCTCTCACGGCTGCTGATGCTTCGGGTTTGGCATGCCTCTTTGGGAGCTGTTTTTCTGCCTTGGCATTCCCTCTGTTGACCGAGCTTTATGAAGCCGCCTGGTTCCCTGTGCTGATTCCTCGGCATGCTGGTTCCGTGGCTTTGTTTTGGCTGCTGCCGCCTGGTTTCCTGTGTTGGTTCATCGGCTGTGATGTTTCTGGATTGAACCATGGCTTTGTTCTCTGGATTGTTTTATTGCTGCCTCTTGGGCTTCAGCGGGAATGAAGTTTGGCTCTTGGAAACTTGGGATCTATGGCTGTTATGCTCCCCCTCTTTGGCCTATAAATATGAAGTATTTTGTGAAGGATGGAGGGTGAATATTTGAGAGCTAAGTGCTTATAAAACCTGAGGGTTTTCTTTGAAAAAGCTTGAGAGCTTTTTCCATTCTCCTTCTCCTCTAGGAAAGCTTGCGAGCTTCTCCTCTTTCTTCTCGGTCTTCTAACCTCCTTCTTCTCTACGCAAGTTCCACTCCACCTGTATCTTTCTTCTAGTTCCATTGGTGAGATTGTTGGCTGTTTTGGTGAAGTCGTGGGCTGTTTTTTGTTGGCTGTTTGGGAAAAGCCGTGGGCTGTTTGTTGGCTGTTTTAGCAAGGTTGTGGCTGTTTGGAGAAGTTGAAAGGACATTGGATACCCCCTAGCAGTGGTGGACCCTTGGTTTGCATATCTAAACCTTAATCTAAATATTATTCCTACAATCGGTACATGTGAGGAGTCCTCTTGAAGGATGTTCTGAGGATAGTTTTTTTTTGTTAAAATATTGTTTTCTTTGATAGTCTTGTTTTGTTTTGAAAGATGGAAATTGTCTTTTCTAAAAATAGTTGTTTCTTATAAAAATCAGATTTGTTTCTCTTGTCGGATTTCTCTTTGTGCCTTCTCTACTTAGTTTACATCACATAATGTTACTTACAAAGTGGCATTTTGCTAACAAACTTACGAAATTATTCTATAACGTGATCCATCTGGCCCAAGTTGCTTTTATTGATGGGAAACATATTGCTGATAATATTATTTTTGGCTAATGATATTTTTAGATGTTTTAACTCCTCTTCTAGCCCAAAAAATTGTGTCAAGATTGACTTTAATAAGCCTTTGATCATGTAGACAGAAATTTTTTCTACAACAGAATGACTGAGCTAAACTTCCAGTATATAAAATCAAATCTTGTACTTCCTGTGTCCCTTTCTCGATTATTATTAATGGGAAATGCATAGATATTTCTTCTCCTCCCTAGGTTTAAGGCAGGAATGTCCCTTATCTCTCTTTCTTTTCACCTTCATTATGGATACATTCTCTAGACAGATGGACCAAAAGGTGCTCTGAAGGGTCTTTCTCCCCTATTACTAAGATAATGTTGAGCTATCCCATCTATTTATGTTGATGACCATTGATTTTTGGGCAAGTCAAGATCACTTCTTTATATCAACTTTAAAGCATGCTTGACAACTTTTAAAGGTCTACTAGTCTTTCTGCCAACCCTTCCAAATCTCTTATGTGATTCTCTAAAGCTGGCAGGCCTAACGTGCAAGCTTTGTCTTACCGTCTTGGTTTTAACTCTCCACTTCCTTGGACTTACCTCAAGATTCCCATTACTGGCATTAACAACAATTTTTCTCACTGTTCTTCTCATATGGAGAAAATGATGAGTTGGCTAGACAGTTGGAAACAAAAATTTCTATCTTTTGCTAGCAGATTTCAACTCATTTATTTCTCTCTTTGGAACTACTTTTACTATTGCCTGAGATCTATCATTCACCCCAATAAATTTAGAAGGAAAATTACTAGTTTTATAAACAACTTCCTTTATGGGAATAATAATAACAGCAAGCTCTACACTATTCCCTTCAAATATATTGCTAATAGAGATAAAGGTGGCTTGGGTCTTCCCTATATTGATAAACTCCATTTTATTTCTAAGGCAAAAATCATTTGGAGATACTTCAACTCCCATCCACTTTTTCTAATTAGTTCCATAAAGTTTATGGTCTCATCTAGATTAGACCCAATAGCTCTGCTTCTGCATTCTGAAAAAAGCTTGCATAAAACAGCCCAAGATATTAGACCCCATATTGACCTGAAAGTTTCTATCAATTGACAGTTTTACTTATTCTAGGATCCATGATTGAACGGTCATTCCCTTATGATAAAGTTTGGTATAAAGGTTGTTTGATTGGCTAAAAAAGAAATAAAATATAAAAGAAATGTATTGTAAAAAGAATACAGTGTGAAATGAATACTTTGGAGTTTTTTGGATGAGTATAAAGTATATTCAGGTGAATGACATTTTTTGTTTGGTTTAAAGTAAAATGAACATGGTGTAAAGTTTATAAATGGTGGCTGACCAACGGGTGGTGGCGGTGGCAATAGCAGCCAGGTGCTAACGACGACGATAATGGTGGCCGGCGGCGGATAATATGGTGGCTGGCGGACGACGGTAGGTTGTGGATGGTGTTGGTTGGCGACCATAGGCGGTGATGGTGGCCGCCGACCAGAGGTGACGACGATGGCCGACGGCCAAAGGAAGCGATGGTGGCCGATGGCAAGATGAGGCATCGGTGGTCGACAGTGGTGGAGACCAAGGTGAAGGCCGGTGGCAGGAGGCAATAGGGGTGACGTTGGTGGCGGCTAACAGTGACGGCTGTGGTGGGTGACCACGATCGCCGCCGAGTGCCGCCACCCGCCGCAGACCACTGTTGTTCACCACCACCGCTCGTCACCTCCCGCCATTGCCGGCAACCACAATTCACCGCAACTGTCACCTCCAACCGCCACTTCCGCCAACATCAATCTTTTACAACCTCACTCTTTGCGCTTTACATTGTATTCATTTTACTTCAAACCAAACAAAAAAAGTAATGTCATGCTATCCTTTTACACTCATCCAAAAAACTCCAAAGTATTCAATTTACATTGTATTCCTTTTATACTACATTCATTTCTTAACCAAGTAAACAGGCCCTTAAATATTAAGGATGCATGGTAAATCTTATGTGGTTAACATGGATGATTATATTTCTAATTTATAGTAACTATGTCCATTCTTCTAAATTTACATTGAATGTTATGTACTCTTACATGCATCAGGTAATTTTCTTGGTACTACAATAATGCATTGGAAATTGTCTAAAATAATTTTTATTTTCATGCTTATAACTCTGCCGACCTCACATAGTGGGATAAAGACTTGATGATGTTGTTGTTGTTATTGTATGCTCATAACCCTCATACTTTATGAATCTTGCTGAGTACTCATCATTTTCCAACTTATAATAATGATCCCATCAAATATTATGTAAAAGCTGCTTTTTAAAGTAAATGTACAATGAAAAGAATGCAAAGAATTTGGCATAATAGAATAATTTCAGGTGTATGTTGAAAGATGGAATTCATCCCCCTTATAATATAGGTTAGGGGCACTTCTACTCAAGTGTAAAATAATTGATTATCAGCAGATTTAAAAAATATATATATTGATATTAATGCATCTTAAATGGTTCAATTAGACAATGCTATTGTAACAGTTGTATTATAACAACATGAGGTAAACAAGATAAGATATGACATGTTTCCTTTCTTAATCCATGTAATGTACATCAGAATGTTCAAATTCCCTTTTACATTCCAATCTTTGAATGAAGCACAAATATTCTTTGATTATATAAATTCACTTATGACAATTAGTACACATTGTTTCTCAGTTCTTTAAATAACTGTAACTTAGAACTATGATTCATCCACAGAGTTGTGCTATAAGTCAGATTTGTTTTTTAATGAATATTATTACAAAAAAAATCTTGAGAATCAAATGAGTGAGAGTAGAAAATTTGTATATTGCCGATGTGGAACAAGTGAAATGTATTTACTCATATGGAAACAAATAATAGTGACATGTTCCTATTTTAGAATATAATGGATTATACAAATTTGTGGCTCTTTCATTGTTTTAAAATTGATTTTATAAGAAATTTATGAACAACTATTTAGATATTTTTTAATTTTAGTATAAGTATCTAATTTTTATTTTACCATCCGTTTCTGGCCTTGATATTCCAAGTTTATGGTCAAGTCGTGACAAAATATGATCCTCAATACATAATTAAATACTCAAGACCAACAAATAAATCATATAATGAGTCTTAATTATATAATTAAAATACGAATATATTTAAAACATATCTAAAAGTATGGGTTCATGATGATCTATATGAATAAGGACAGTTACATATAATAATAATAAGCTAATTGAGGAGTTGTTTTCTTGCAAGTACTTAGAAATTAGGTATAATGCAGTGTGAATCGAACGCAATGTATTTAAAATTAAGGAGATCCCTTTTTTCGGTTTAGTTAACAAAACAAAGGTAAAAAAAAAATTTATAAAAAAAGAAAACTAATTTGGTCACAGGACTCCATGTTAGGCTTCACAACAATGGCGTCATTTTGCCAGGACGGCAGACACTCAACAAAGGTCAATACTCAAATTGGCGACTTCGCATAAGGAAGTCATGATTATGGGTCGTGAGCAATAACTTGTTGAGGTACGTAGCGATGGGAGATCTTTGAGTACGATATCAACGAAATTTCATAAGAAGAAGCTTGTTGAGGCCAACATTGACAGAATCTCGCAAGTGGGAGCTTGCTGGGGAAAGCAACAATATGAGCTCAAAAGCAAGAGCTTGTTGGGGAAAGCATCGATGGAATCTCACAAATGAAAGCTCGCGATGGGGGTGTGATGAGGACGCCAAGCCTTGGAAAGTTTACTAGAGGCGGAGCCGACGATCTACGGCCAAATCACGCAGATCTATTTATGAGTCATTTTATGTATTTTATCTATTTATGCACTTTTTCCATTTCTACCCTCACTTGAGGGCCTAGTCGTATGTATGCCTTAGGGGCAAGTTCGTCTTTTATTTTCCTTTCATTGTATGAGGCTATTTATAAGCCCATTGTTATTCTTTTGAAGTTAATGAATGATTATTATGAAAATTCTGCATCCTTGAGTTTTGTGAGAGCTAGAGAGCTTTGGAGAGGTTGAAGTCCCTAGGTGAGGGCATCGCAATACCCACCAACCGCAGGAAGAGTCCGGGTTCGAGGGTAGACGACGTCTCTACCATCCTCCCTCCCTTCCCCTCCACCACTAGCCAAGGTTTGCACACCCCCCCCCCCCTCCATCTCTCAGTCGAACTTACCCATAGCCCCCTCCCCTCTCCTTGCGACCTAACGCCACCACCTCCAAACCGCCGGTCCCAAACCCCCAATCCTCCATAGCCGCCAGCCCTCTCACCTCACCACCCCCTAGCCGTCGGCCATAGTCTTTCCGTCTTGCCGCCCAAATTCAAAACTACTCATTACTACTTTCCTTTTTCCTCTGAACCAATTTGGAAAGTCTTTACTTCAAATTTTCAATCAATTTGAAATTTGAATTCTTTCCTAAAATAGAACTCTATTTTAAAAGTTTCTTAAATCAATTTCAAATTGGATTTGAATTAATTTCTTCTCCTCAATTAAAGAGCTTTGATTAGGCAAGCCATAAATTCCCTTACCTAATCCCTCTCTCCCTCTTAATGCCGCCGGCCTAACCCCTCTTTTCCCCCTCTCTACCTGCCGCCCCATTCTCTCCTATTTCCTTGAATTATTTCCAAAGGAGGGAACAAATTTTAGGAAACTCTTAATCCCTATTTCCCTCACACCAAAATTAATTTAGGGATTATAATTTCACACCCATCCTCATCCGTCCACCTCCAAAACCTGAACCCTAATTTTCCCTAACCATCCTAGCTTGGACGACCCCTCCTTTCCTCCCTCTTCTCCTTGAAATTGTTTGGCAAATCCCTTCCCTAACAAAACGATCCATCAAGGACAACAAGGAATCATTTCCTACCTTACCAAAGCATCATTCTCCTCATGAATGGCCGACCTGGAGCATGACTCTAGCTTCATCTACGACGACCAAGGCCACGTTGACATCCTCAACTCCCCTTTCTTCGACCTCAACCTCGAGGTTGACCAAACCGTGGAGGATTACGTGAAGAGGATCATCTTCACCCTCACTAAAGCTATTGAGGAGAAACTCTCTTTCGTCCATGGAGGATTGTCTCCAAATCCTAAGCAAGGTGAATATTTCCCCTAATCTTTTCCTCCCTGACTCTTACCCCACTTGTGGTTTAATTGATTCGCTACGATCGTGTTAAACTTCTCTGTTAAGCCTAGTAAATTAGAACTGAGTGAAGGACCCTTTATAGTGAATAATCTCATTGTTAGCGTAGTGATTTCTTGTTGGAAATCTATCATGTATGTTATGTTTTGAATTATTGATTATTTAAGATCCTGACCTTTAATCGTGTGACTTGGCATAAGCTACCTCATCCCTTTCTTGTCTTTAATTCATGGTTTAATCGCTGCTAGTATTCTAGTTAATAAAGCTCTCTAAATTAAACTGTGCAAGGTTCTTTCTCATATTGCTTAGTCATTCTAGTCCTGCATCAGGGTGATTTAGGGAGAGGAGGTCGCGATGCCGTGAATTTGCAATTCACACAAAATTTGTCTGATTTGGGTGAATTCCTAATACACTCAAAATGAACAATGTGATGCATTCAAATTCTTTGTCTTAATACTTTGGATTTCTTTTACACTCAACCAAACAACCAAAAAGATAAAAATAATAATAATAATAATAAATGTAAAACCCATACATTTTAAATGCAGTGCTGTCAAAATACTTGCAAATAAGTAGGCCCTAAAACGTTTCAAGGTAGTTTAATGAACTAGTTAAATAGCTTAGAAAAATATCATATGTACGCAATTTGATGAAAAGAATAAATAGACAAAAATGTACAACAGCTAGCACTTACAATGGCCCCATAGAAACCCGGTTCTCTGACTCCAAATAAATAAGCAAAATAGCTCTCTTGCCTGAAAAATAAGATCAATAAATGGTCATACAGAAATTTCTAGTGCATAAAAACATCAAAAGGACAAAACAATGTCATATATCAATGCACATAACAAATGCTTGATATCTTGTATGGAACCTAATCATTTGCAGTCTAGCCCATAAAATGAGTAGAGCTCTTTGCATTCTATATATCTTTCATATGAAGAATTATTAGCTTCTAAGAGTAAGACAATCTTCTAGCAGCAATACAAAGCATGTCAAATAAATAATTATCTACAATTCAAATCATTGCTTATGAATTTCACAGCTATTTATATTGAATTTAATATAGCCAAGTTTTTTGTGAAAGAATAGTAGTTTAAATACTGTGCAAACAAAAGAAAATTTGATGCAAAACATATATGAAATTATTATTTATATAAGGATTTTGCACGCTTGATGATTAAGAGCAAGTTAATTAAAGCTTTATGGTGAGTTAAACATTGAAATAAAACACAAAGAACGGTAAACACAAGCTTAGGCTAAGTTGCTTGCGAAAAGTAAAACCACATAACAATCAATTACTCTTGACGTTGCATACGAGATGGGTTTCAACAAGAAATTCTTAATCTAACAATAAAAGTAGTGCTATGAAAGATCTCTCACACAATTATTACTAAACACTAAGCCTTAGCGGAGCGTAGAAAGATTTTGCATGAATCAATCAAAACCACAAGGATCAATGAGGAAAGTATGAGAGAAGGAAAGAGTTCACCTTTGCTAAGATTTAACCTTCTCGAAAGCTTGGACAGCAGTTGGTAGCTTCTTGGACGGCTCGGACAACAACAAATCCAAGCTTGAACCTTCGGACAGCAAGTAGCCAACCTGGGATAGTGATTCCTGACAGTTCCAGGCAGCAACGGTCGCTCCCAAAGGGGCTTGACAGCAGCGAACTCCTGCTGGAATCACTGGACAGAAAAACAGGAGGTCTTGGACAGCAGCTCTCTAGGGTTTGGAAGGGTAGGCAGCCACTATTAGCATCCAGAAATTTCTGGACAGGAAGGAAGCTTGCGTTGGAGGCTAGGGTTTGATGTGGGTGGCCGGTAGAGAGAGGGAGGAGGGAGGGAGGAATTAGGGAATTACTTCCTTTGATTGGAGCTTAGAGTTTTGGAAAGAAATTAATTGGGAAAGTGGCCATGGGGCCGACGGCATCAAGAGTAGTGGAGGGGATTGGGGAGTGGGTTTTAATGCTTGCCTATTTGGGAATTCCAATTAAGGAAAGAAGAATTAATTCCAATCCAATTCAAATTTGATTTGGATTTGATTGGATAAGTTTCCTAAAATAAAATTTTATTTTAGGAAACAATTTGAATTTCAAATATTGATTGGTTGATTGGATTGAAGGCTTTCCCAAAATGATTTGTATGGAAAAGAAAAGAAGTAATTGAGGGATTTGAATTTTGGAGGTGTGGGGGTGAGGGTATGGCCGGCGGCTAAACTAGGAGTAGGTTTAGGGTTTGTGGGTTGAATGGCTTGGTGGTGGGAGAAGGAGGGCCGGTTTGGGTGTGGATGGGAGATGGGTTGGTGGGGAGGAGTTGGCCGGTGGAAGGTGGAGTGTGGCTAGGGAATCCGGCGGCTAAGTGGTTAGGGGCCATAGGCCGACGTCTAGGAGGAAGGGGAAGAGAGAAACGAAGCCAAAAGGAAGAAAGAAAATAAAGCCATGAACCCGGACGCTTCTAAGGTTGGTGAATGATCTGGTTCCCTCTCCAAAGGTTCTCTCCAAAGCTCTCCCGCTCTCAGGCTCTCAAGACAAGAGTTGCAAGAAATTTTCTTATTATCATCCATTAACCCTCAAAGAAGAATAGGGAGGCTTTAAATAGCCCATACAATGAGAAAATACAAAGTACTATTATGCCCCTAGGGCTTACACATACTTAAGCCCTTAAGTAATGGCAAAAATGGAAATGCATAATAAAACTTCATAAATAGAACTAATACATCAATAATAAATATGAAAATCAAAAGTAGAGCGGTGTAATCATGACCGTAGATTGACGGCCACGCCTCTAATAAACTTTCCATGTCCTGATATCCTCATCAAAATTGCTTAATCAATTTTATAAAAAATGACAACTAAACCCAATCTTATATTCTCTAAAACCCCTAACAGTACAACTATGGTTTTTGTGAAATCCTGCTATGAATGCTAAGGTTTACAATGAATCCCTTGTATATTATATTTCAAAGATAATCTTAGTAATGTGATAGACCGGCCGATTTGATTGGGAGGGAATTAAGAAGTTTCCTAATTAAGAGGGATTTATTTAGGAAGGTTCTAAATCAAAGGGGAATTGTTTAGGAAAATTTTTAATTTGATTTGGTAGGGAATTATTTAGGGCGAGAGATCTAATTTGAATTCAAAATCTAAGAGGGAATTATTTAGGGAAAAAGAGGAATTAAGGGGGAATGTTTAGGAAAGTTTTAATTACAATTGAAAGTGAATTAATTATAGAAATAAATCTAATTTGAATTCAAATCTGAGAGGGATTTATATAGGGAAAGAGACTTATTTGGGAGGGAATTATGGGAGCCTATTTAAGGCTAACTATGGGGTTATTTCAAATTAAGTTTGTAGTTTGCTGAGATTAGATTGTTCTTAGGGTGTTTAGGCTCTAGCCGGCGGCTAAAGATTTGGGAGAGCCGGACCTTCCTCACAAATTGAAGATCCTACTGTATCTTGCAATTTTCTTTGATATATCTTATAATAATAATAGTTTTGTTGTGTTTTTATTCCTAATTTCTTATTATTGTCATTGATTTCGAAGAAAAGTGAATCAACTTCGTATCAAGTTGATATCAGAGCCTAGATCTGAGTACCTATGGCGGGAATAAATGTAGAAGTGTTGAAAAGGAAGATCATACAATTAAATCTGATTTTGTAGAAAAGACTTCAGGTTTCAAAAAGCTATTTTCAGCCATTCATAACAAGATCGATGAGAATTTTGCCATCATGGAGGAGATGATAAAGAAGCTTCTTGAGGATCAAACCAAACTAACAACATCGAAGGTGAGAGCATCATTGACCAGACAAGAAAATGGGAGAAACCATAATATAGGGATAATGAAGGTAAATCAAGAGGTGAAAATTTTTGGGGAAAAAGAAGTGATGCCATCTTTGGAATCACTTCCAAAGAGGGGAAATGGTGGAGCAAGATTTTTGGGTGAACTACAGAGTTTGGAAGAAAAAGAATATGTGGAGAAGATAGAAGCACTAAACATGGTTCATCCACTCTTACAGGAATATGGAGAAGTGTTCCAGCAAGTTCATGGGTTGTTTCCTCCGCAGGAACACAAGCATTCTATCTTTTGGAAGGACGAAGTCTCACGTATCAGTGTTCCAGCAAGTTCATGGGTTGTTTCCTCCGCGGAAACACAAGCATGCTATCTTTTGGAAGGACGAAGTCTCACATATCAGTGTTCGTCTATATCATTCTCCCCAACTCCAGGAGGATGAGATAGAGAGATTGATCAAGGAGATGCTAGAGGCACAAACCACTCGATCTAGTGACAGTCCATTTTTTAGTCTAGTGCAATTAGTCCAGTGCTTCAACAGCAATTTCCTTCGTTCCACCTTGAGGACAAGGTGAGTATTGATAGACCATCTGATTTGATTGGGAGAGAATTAGGAAGTTTCTTAATTACGAGGGAATTATTTATGAAGGTTTTCAATCAAAGGGGATTTACACAACAACAACAATAATAAGCCTTTATCCCACTACGTGAGGTTGGCTACATGAATCATTTTTCTCCATTGTGTCATATTAAAAGTCAAATTCTTATTTAAATCTAATAGAGAAAGATCATTTCTAATATTTTCTAACCAAGTATTTTTAGGTCTGCCTCTACCTTTCTTAACATATGTCAAATCTAATACCTCTACTTTCCTAATCGGGTCATCGGAAGGCCTCCATTTTCTGTGACCAAACCATCTAAGGAGACTCTCTCTAATCTTATCTTCTACTGGAGCTACTCCAATCTTTTCACGTATATACTCATTTCATATCCTATCTCTAAGGGTAAAACCACTCATCCACTTGAGCATCCTCATTTCTGCCACACTTAACTTAATATTACGCTTCTCTTTTAATGGTCAACATTCAGCACCATAAAGCATTGCAGGCCTCACCACCATCTTATAGAATTTTTCCTAAAGTTTGAGGGGTACTTTTTTATTAAATCAAAGGGGATTTGTTTAGGAAAATTTGAAATTACATTTGGGAGGGAATTATTTAGGGCAAGAGATCTAATTTGAATTTAAAATCTATGAGAGAATTATTTATAGAAAAGGCGGAATTAAGGAGGATTGTTTAGGAAAGTCTTAATTACAATTTGGAGGAAATTAATTATGAAAATAAATCTAATTTAAATTCAAATCTGAAAAGGAATTAATATAGGGCAAGAGGACTGATTTGTGAGGGAATTATGGGAGCCTATTTAAGGCTAACTATAGGATGATTTCATATTATGTTTAGAGTTTGCTGAAATTAGGATTTCATAGGTTATTTGGGCTCTAGCCGTAAGCTAGGGATTTGGGAGAACCGGATCTTCCTCTCAAATTGAAGATCCAACTGTATCTTACAATTTTCTTTCATATATCTTATAATAAAAATAGTTTTGGTGTGTTTTTCTTCCTAATTTCTTATTATCGTTTGATGATTTCGAGAAAAAGTGCATCAACTTCCTATCATAATGCCATCAGGATTTCTATAAATCATGCCAAAAGACCAAAGTTGTTCTTGTTTACAAAAAACAAAAAAAAAACAAAAATACGTTCACAATTATCCATATTTGCACAGATTAAAACTACCATCATTTTTCACAAAAAGATAAAATTATTGGGAGTTTTACACAATCATTCACCAATTCTACAGTTCCAAGAATTTGAATAACAAGGTTGTTAATTGTACGTTTCAATACTCTCAAAACAATATTTGTAGCTATTTCTTTCTTCTCTCATCTCATATATGTATCTATCCTACTTCACAATCGAGCTACTTTGTTCAACCTACTTCGCTTGAGGCTATCTCCTCTTCATTGGGATCAGTAGCACACATAACAAAACTCCACCCTATGGTTTGCTTTTCATCACCAAAAAAAACACCAATTTCAATGGTAACAATAGAACAAGTCGATTTCGTATTTTAAATTCCATATTAGATCAGTTATTTCTCATGCTACCATTGATTAGATTTTGGATATCAATTTTTAATAATATTACTCTTATCTTCTCAATTGTCTACCTCTATTCATGTTCACTTTGAAATTAGTTGATTTGTATTCTAAGACATTTGATATATAGTATTAAAGTATGCATGAATTTTGAGAAGATGATATACAAAAAAGGAAATTCTACCTCAAGATTCAGAACATTCATTTCTTATACTCAATAAAAACTTGCCTTGCTCCTAATTATTCTCTAAGGGAATTCTTCTCCTCCTTACGTTATCATGATACGTTGAGCTGGAAAAAGGCAATGGCCTCCATTACTTGGCCCGGGATTCATTACCAAAGCTAAGGATAAACATTCATACCTTATCAATTCCTTAATGTATGAATAGTCCATGACTCTTTCTATCATGTCAAAGCCTAATCTTATCCTAGACTTGCCTTTCTTCCTTAGAGCCAATCACTTTGTGCTTGTTCAGGTGTCAAAATCTTTCCCATGGCAAGTGGGAAGCACTTCCAACGAGATTGGGATAGTTAGCTCTAAGTCAAGCGTAGGAAGCAGTACCCCACAAGCAATAGAACATGGTTTAAAATTGCGCAATATGAGGCTCGCCTTGAGGCCCGCCTTTGCGCAATTCCAGTAAAAAAAGCCTCGATGCTTACGCCTCGAGTCTTTTTTATGAGGCTTGTGCCTCAACTTGGTTGAGGCCCGTCTTGCCTCGGCTTACGCCTCATGCTATATATATTAAAACTTACATAAATCTTGAAGTAAATGCCCGACATTGGACTCTATAGGAGAGGAGTAAGGGGAGAGAGGAGTTCATCATAATGATGATTCAAATGAAGAACCCCTTAGTGATGACAGTGCTGATGACTTATGAGTTCTTATTTGATTTGTCATTGCTATTTATTTTTGGATATTTTAATTATATGTTAATGAAAAGAATAATGGGATTTGGGAAAGATAGAATTTTGAGTTGAACTATATTTCATGTTGTCTTATATTGAGATATTTTGATTTCACTTCATATCTTATGTTTTTTTATGTTTTATATTATTCACTCATTAGTATATAAAAAATTTATCATTTTATGTTTACGCAATCTTTTGATTTTGAGGCTTACGCCTCAAAACGCCTTGAGGCTTACGCCTCGCCTCACGAATGAAAAACGCCTCAATACCCGAATACGCAATTTTAAACATTGCAATAGAAGGGATGTTCTAACTCAAGCAAAAGAGGGGCATCAAATTTTTCCACCCTTGAAGACTTTCAAGATCAATCTATTTCAACATTCTTGTCAACATAACATTGTCTATGGTTTGCTCTTTTACTCTAGTTCTATCATTTTATTGATGATTTGATAAATAACTTATGAGTTTGTTATGACTGCAGGCCAAGGGAGTTTGGACAAGCCAGCCCAGCAGACAGTGGAGGGGGAGAACCTGGAATAAAATTCAGGAAGATTTCATGCCACCTTGTGGGGCCCAACAAAGCAATACTTTATTATGATAGGAGGAATTAAGGAAGGAATTAATTAAGAAAATATCTCCTATTTGACTTCAAATAGAAGAGGGAAATTTATAAGGGGGCTAATTTGGAGGAATTAATTAAGAAAATATCTCCATATATGATATTAATTAGGAGATGTTTTCAAATTAAAAAGGGCTGATTTGGTGGTTGATTTGTATGATATTAATTAAGAGATGTTTCCTAATTGAATAGGGCAGATTTGGGGGCTGATTTGGAGGAAAAGAATTCATAGATGTTTGCTAATTGAAGAAGGCTAATTTTGGAGCTGATTTGGAGGAGCTTAATTAGGAGATGTTTCCTAATTGAAGAGGGCAGACTTAGGGCTCATTTGGGAGGGAATTATGGGGAGGGCTGTTTTGGGATTTGCTATATTTTGTATGCTTTAAATAAGTTGTGTACCCTAGGGTTCAGTTTTTAACTTGAATTTGGTTGAAATTTGAGATCTCTTAGGTTTACATTTTTTTGGCTCTAGCGGTGTCTAGAGATTTGGGAAAGATAGATCCTCCTCTCGAATAGAGGATCAATTGTATCTTGGTATTTTCTATTTCATCAAATAATACAAATTATCTATTGTTTTTCTAGTTTTGTGTGGATTATTGCGGAGAATTTTTGCTGTTTTCCAAAGATTGATATGAAATTCTTGAGATCTTTAAGTGTTTCCTATCAAATTAATATCAGAGCGCTTTCTTAGGCGGAAAATAAGATATTTTCGTTGTTTTTGTAATTGTTTTGTATGCGTTTTCCAAGATTTGATGTGGATTCCCTTGGTCGAAGCAAAGAGGAAGAGATCGGACAAGAGAAGTTCGATGAGGGGAGTTTCTTTCATCAAGAGCCACCTCCTACGGCTCCAATAAGAGGTGGATTAGGGTTTCTGGATGAGGGGACAGCAAAGAGGAAATCTTTTGGTGGAGGCGGTAGGGTGGCTGACCACTATGAGAGTCATTTTGGGCAAGGGGAGTGGGTCATTGAGGAATGAAGGGGTCAAGAGCCACCTCCTAGGCCTCTGATAAGGGGCTAAATAGGGTTATCGAATGGGGGGACGGTAGGAAGGGAGTTTCCATGGTGAAGGTGGTGGGGTGGCCGACCACTATGAAAGGTTTTTTGGGCAAGGGAAGTGGATGAAAAAAGGAAGGGGGTGGGCCGAACCATGGGGATCGGGTCATGTGAGGCGAAGGGAAGGAAGGGGGGATTCTTAACCTCGATACATTGGGGAAATATGGAGGGATCATGATAACCGCTACACTGGAGTAGGAAAAGCTATTGGGGTGATAACGATCCTAAGGTGAGGAAGTACATGAAGTCATATTTGAAAGGGATGATGCATATGGGTGGCTGTACTGGTGGAGATGTATTTCATGGTGAATGAGTTGAATGAGGAGAAGTTTACGGTTGCATGGCTATGTCTAGAGGGGAAAGCTCTAGCTTGGTTCCAGTGGACGATGGCATGGCCACTAACAGAGCAGCTAAAAAAAGCTATCTAACAGCATATCATCCTTCCACCTTCAGGACAACGTGTATTTTTTTTTTTTGGGGGGGAGGGGGGTATTGTTACGGCTGCAAGCATAATTGTCAATGGCGCAAAATAGCGTGCGTCATGACGCACAGCGCAGCGCGGCGCACCTACGGCGCCATGTTCATGGAGAGGCGCATGTGTTTAAAATAGCGCATGCTATTTGCGCCACATGAGAGCCATGATGCATGGCGCAAAATAGCGCGCCAAATTATTTTTAAATTTCATTATACTTATGAATATTTTTTACAAGAATTTATAACTTAACAGGTATGATTCTTATCGATTGCTACTTGAAATGTTTCACTAGCAACCATGGTTTAGAGGCATCCACCTTTTAAAATTAAAAAAAAAAATGCTCAGTACCGCTAGGTACATGCTCGGTACCGCTAGGTATCTTTCCATACAAACGACTTACGAACTTTAAAAATAAGCAGAACTTCAAAATTACTCTTACAAATAAAATTTGTTCCAGGGGCGCTACCCTCGGAAACCCCTGCAATGGCACTGCCTCTTGACCCAACGACCTGACCGAGCAGGTCAAACCTCGCCAGGGGGCAACGCCCCCTTGGACCCCCGGCAGCCCGTCATATTATTGTATTCATCATCTTTAGTAATAGTTGTTAGTGTTAGTGTTAGTCTGTTTCTTCATGAGTGCATGCTTTGTATAAGTTTTCTTCATGAGTGCATGTGATGTAAACAAAGGGGGGGTCAAATTAAACCCAAAAAAATTTGGTTTTGACTTCCCTTGAGCTTGCTAGCTCATTAATTTTTGAGCTAAGATTTAGCTCATTTTGAGGTAATTTTTAGTTCATTTATTGAACTAAGAGTTAGCTCATTATGAGCTATGTTTTTAGTTCACTTATTAATTTATTAGTATCTCATTAATTTTTGTCTCTTCTCCTTCCCCTTGTCCATTCGTTTCCCATGGATGGCTCTTGGGTTCCCATGCCTTGGCTCCTTGGTTCCCATGGCTGCCTCCTTGGTTCCCACGGCTGCCTCCTTGGTTCCCACGGCTACCTCTTCGGGTTCCTGGCTGGGCTGCTTCCCGTGACTTTTGGGGGGCTTTTTCATGGCTTTGGTGCTTCATTTCCTAGAGTTGACTGATGGCTTTTCATTTCCCTTATTTAATATAGAATATTAAAGGGTTTTTGGGCCCTTGTCTATATATAGAAGATGTTTTGTAGCTGTTTAAAGAATGTTATGTGAATGATTTTTGGAGCCTAAACTGCGAGTTTCTTCTTGGAAAAGCTTGCGAGCTTGTTCCATTCTCCTTCTCCTCTAGGAAAGCTTGCGAGCTTCTCCTCCTCCTTCGTCTTGGCTTCGAACCCTTTCGTCTCTCCGCAAGTATCCACTCCACCTGTATCCTTCTTCTCAAGGAAAACAACTTTAGGAGTTTGTCATTAATTAGTGTTTGTGTCATTTGTAAGAGTCAAGTTTGTAAGTCTTTTATTTTATATAAGTAAAGTTTGTTTTGTTTAATTTGTCTTTTTATGCTTTTTTATATTATCTAGAAAGGTTGTATTTTTCTAGCAAAAATTTGGGTCCTATATCATTTTGGTATCAGAGCAAGTTAGGAAGTCCTAGGTTTATGAGTCGTGTGTGTCTTGATGTCATGTTAGTTATCATGAAAGTTTTATTTTGAGTCATGTTGTCATTTGAGTCTTGATGTCAAGTGAGCAATCTCAAGCCTTGGTGTCTTTTGATGCAACGCCTTCAGAACAAAGTTAACTCATCAGGAGATGAATTCTCAAGTAGGGGAGTCTGATGTAGACAAATGGGGGTCAAATCAAACCCAAAAAAATTTGGTTTTGACTTCCCTTAGCTGCTAGCTCATTAATTTTTGAGCTAAGATTTAGCTCATTTTGAGCTGGTTTTTAGTTCATTTATTGAACTAAGAGTTAGCTCATTATGAGCTATGTTTTTAGTTCACTTATTAATTTATTAGTAGCTCATTAATTTTTGACTCTTCTCCTTCCCCTTGTCCATTTGTTTCTCGTGGATGGCTCTTGGGTTCCCATGCCTTGGCTCCTTGGTTCCCACAGCTGCCTCCTTGGTTCCCACAGCTGCCTCATTGGTTCTTGCGGTTACCTCTTCGGGTTCCTGGCTAGGCCGCTTCCCGTGACTTTTGGGGGGCTTTTCCGTGGCTTTGGTGCTTCGTTTCCTGGAGTTGACTGTTGACTTTTCATTTCCCTTATCTAATATAGAATATTAAAGGGTTTTTGGGGCTGTTTGTATTCCCTTCCCTTGTCTATATATAGAAGATGTTTTGTGACTGTTTAAAGCATGTCATGTGAATGATTTTTGGAGCCTAAACCTGCGGGTTTCTTCTTGGAAAAGCTTGCGAGCTTGTTCCATTCTCCTTCTCCTCTAGAAAAGCTTGCGAGCTTCTCCTCCTTCGTATTGGCTTCGAACCTCTTTCATCTCTCTGCAAGTATCCACTCCACCTGTATCCTTCTTCTCAAGGAAAGCAACTTTAGGAGTTTATGTCTTTAATTTGTGTTTGTATCGTTTGTAAGAGTCAAGTTTGTAAGTCTTTTATTTTATATAAGTAAAGTTTGTTTTGTTTAATTTGTCTTTTATGCTTTTTTATATTATTTAGAAAGGGTGTATTTTTCTAACAAAAATTTGGGTCCCTCTCCCCAAATTTTTTCTTACATCAGCATGTTTTGATTGGGAGACATTGGACTCTATAGGAGAGGAGGAAAGGGTGAGGACTTTAAATGTGAATTCTTATTTCTTAGATAGCTTATCTTTTATTTTTAATAATATTTCATATTCATGCTTATTATTTTATAATCTTTATATAGTTTGCGCCATGTTCAAAATGGCGTGCACCGCGCCGTGAGTTATGCGCTATGGCTCCAAAGGGACATTTGCGCCATGATGCACCATTCGCCGTTAACAGGTATGGCTGCAGGCTAAGGGAGTTTGGATAGGCCGGCCAAACAGGCAATGGAGGGGGCGGAACCTGGAACAAAATTCAGGATGATTTTAAGCCCCCTTGTAGGCACCAATTAAGGATTACTTTATTATGATAGGAGGGGAATTAAGGAGGGAATTAATTAAGAAAATAAATTATAAGGTGGCTAATAATGAGTAGATTAATTAGTAGATGTCCTAATTAAAAGGGGCTTATTTGGTGGTTGATTTGTAGGAGATTAATTAGGAGATGTTTCCTAATTAAAGAGGGTTAATTTGGAGGAGATTAATTAGGAAATGTTTACTAATTGAAGAGGGATGATTTGGGGGCTGATTAATTAGGAGATATTTCCTAATTGAAGATGACATATTTGGGGCTGATTTGAGAGGAAATTAGAGGGCTATTTTGGGATTTGCTATGCTTTGTATGCTTTAAATAAGTTTGTTGACCTCAACAACAGAATACAAAAAAAAAAGAGAGATCAAATCAAATACGAAGTGTATACCTACTGAAATACCTCCTCAAATCCCGATCAAATCTCCGGATATTTGGCTGAAATTCCTACGGAGCGGCGCCGAATGACTCTTCCCGCGATTCCTGCTGAAATCCAGCTCTCGATCGCTACCCCGTTCTCGTCGTTAAATACCGACTCAAAGAGAGCCTTCGGTTGCTGATTCCATTCGTCTCCCTCCACACAACATTTCCATACACGAAAGCAGCGGCTCTTCCCGATCTCCCTCCCACGACACTTCCATTCGCTGCTCTGTCCCGAAGCATCTCCACTCTCATCGACCTCCTTCCTCTCCGACCAAATCCCATCATCTCCACGCCTCAGCTTCTCCTTCCCGTAAGCATCCCACTGCTCACACGAAACCTCTTCCTGCGCTCGATCTCCTCCACTATCGAGCTCTACTCCCTCTGCCTTGTCCGACTTCCTCTGATCGTGAGAGAGAGAGAGAGCGAGAGAGAGAGGGAGAAAGAGAGAGAGAGAGAGAGAGGAAGGGAGGGAGAGATCGACGGCCTACCTCCTTCGACGACGCTTCCCTTCCTGTGTGGATCGGAAGTTACACATTTTGATCGGAACAAGAACAGGAGCTTGCTGTGAAGGTAATTTCTCCCTTTCAAGCGCTTGTTCAGCCAAATCCCGTGAACTCGCCGAGCCTAAAGAGGGAGGGAGTGGGTTTTGTTTTTGTTTTATTATTATTATTATTATTATTTTAAAATAAATTAAAAAAATTATATTAGTTATAATTAACTTAATTTAATTATAATTAATTGTCATAACAATAATTATTATTAATTATATTTAAAATATAATTAATTAATTAATTAATTAATTATTAATTACTTTAATTATAATTAATTAATAATGATTATATTAATTATGAATGATTATTTTATTAATTAATTAATAATTATTAGTAATTAAATATAATTAGTCAAACTAATTATATTTTAAATATTTTTAATCATGATTAAATAATAATGATTATAATTAATTATAATTAAATTTAATTATAATTAATTTCTTTTTAATTAATTTAAAAAAAAGGCTTCCTCTTTTACCTCGATGTCCGTGTCGGACCGGTAGACCGCCTCAAGCACGCCTTTAGTGCGCGTGGTGGGATGGGACCCGATGCAACACCTACGACGAGGTAGGCGAGTGACCCCTCGATCCACGTGCCAACACCGACAACCCCGCAAAGGTACGAATTCTTCTAAACTCAAAACTCTACTTCAATGTTCGTGGCGAACCGGAAAACCGCCCCAAGCACGCCTTTAGTGCGCGTGGTGAGATGGGACCCTAGTGCGGCACGTACGACGAAGCGGGGTCGCTCATAAGTACCCCCGAGCGAGGGAAAATCAAAAATTTGCTTTTCAAAAAAAATGCTTTTTTTTTAAACCCCAAGCACGTCTTTAGTGCGCGTGGTGGGAGAAAAAAACAAAATACAACCGCCGCGGTGTCTCACCAACACCAACCGTGCATGTCTTTATTAACGTGGCGGGTAGGCGTCCTCTTGGTTTTTCCCCTAAACGGGGGAGACACGCCGGGAGGCTGTCAAAATTTTGTCTTAAGTATAGACAAGGACTTGTAACGAAATCTTACCTGGATTCATTTGAACTCAAAAAGACAACTTGATTTGTGCACTTGAATGAACTAAGCAAAGAGCTTGTTAATAAATAAGATTTGGACCTAAACGAATATGAAAATGAACTTGAACTCAAACAGTGAACTTGTGGACTTGAGCAAAACTTAACTTGAACTTGAATATGATATGAACTACATAGAACTTGCAATTTGAACAGCAAGGGACTCAAACGAACGGAAGAGGCTCACTTCGAGTCTGAACTGTACTTGAACATAAAGAACTTAGACGTTTAATATACAAGTTGATTATATGAAACTATGCTCAGAACTTGAATCATGTGGACAAAGCATGGACGCTTGAACCCCAAATTTGAATGAATCATGAAAGATCTAACTTGAAGAGATTACATGAAACAAGATCAAAATATCATGTGAACATCAATAGATGAACTATAACGAATTTGATTTGAAAGATAATCAATTTTCCTAATAGAATTATCATTCTGATTGGAATGCAAAAGCTAATTTAGGAAGCAAAGACTCCTATGCAAATTCATTACAAGTGTGAACATGAAATCTATGTGAGCAATAGTGATTAACTTATTTAATTATTTAGAAAGAAGGGATTAATGAACTTGATCTCAAGTTTATCGCAAAGAGCTTGCAAGTGTAATTTGATTACAAGTAACAAGAAGAGCATAAAGAATATGGTTTTATACCAGAATCATAATATTGGGAAGAGATCATTGGATCATAATGGCTCATTTACAACATTAGAAACAATGCACCATCAAGCAATGATCAATAGAGCTGGCAAAGAGTATGGCAATTTATGTACAAGCTACAATACAAGACCTTGAATAGATGTTATGAATGATTCATGAATTTCATATCAGTCAAAGTGCAAATTTTCAATCGACAACAGCACTAATGTTGTCACTCGCATCATGGGTCAAATGATGATGTACTAAAAAGATATATTGCATACTGATGATCTCTTGAAGTTGGCAATAAGAGATATACAATCAACACATATATGAAGAGTACACTATATCCATAAGCAAAGTGAAGAGAATTTCTTGAAGGAGATTCTGATTACTATCAATAGCAATCGACGTCTGTATACAAACATACAAATAAAAGTCAAAGAGATGAAAATTGGAAGGGTATATATAGTGGATTGCAAGCAAAAATTAATGATAGAAGTCCACCACGCTGACCACAAACGAATATAGAAGAATTCTCATTTATATAATAGTCCACTTATAGGTGATGACGATTGATGTGCAGTGGATGCGAGATCATCCATATACTTGAAAACCACTCAACACTAGTAAGATATATCAGCCTTCTACAAGCAAGGATAAAAGATCTGCAATACATACAATTTTCCTACGAATACGGATGTATGTATAATATGTCACTTATGGATAGATGTAGAAAGACTTCAATAAATGCAGTATCCTTAAGTCAATTTCAATATGTAAATAAATACATCTACCTACCTACATGCACCAGTGGCGAATGTACTGAAAAGATCAAAGACTACCATAAAATATGAAGAATATGACAAGTGCAAGCTCCTACGATCTAAAGCAGGAGATTCGTTAGTGCACTACGATCCACCTGCAGAAAGCAACGAGTAGTGTACGACAATCTACCTGTATGAAGCAGCAAACAATTTTATTCGGAAACTGCTACGCCACGCCACCGGATCTGCAACATTCGTACAAGCAGACAGAAGGCATTTATTCCAAGAATACCCCCGCACGTGCACAATAGTTTGTATACACATAGGCACACTAAAAGGGGTAAATATAATCAAATACCCGCATGGGCCCCGGCGAGCGTGTTATTGGTACACACGTGACGTTTAGGGATGCTGCACAGGTTATTAAACTTGAACCGGATCCTTCTAAGTAGATAAAAGGAGTTGACATGGTTCAATTACAAAATGCCCCCAAACACCCGCATGGGCCCCGGCAAGCGTGTTATTGGTACATACGTGACGTCTAGGGATGCTGCGCGGGTCAATAAGTGAATTCAAGTTTGAACCCGATCCTTCTATACGGGTCAATAGAAGTTGAAAGGGTTCGAACAATCAAACAAGTATACGGTGATGGTGACCGGTATATTTCAATACATTCATATTAGGCCTTCAAAGGTCTATAACAATACGAATTCACTAATAAGGGCATAAAACATATGAAATCCGATCCTCTATCGATAATTCGATAGAGTCGACAAGATTCAATCAATAAAAGAGAAATGACCCCAAACACCCCGATGATGGCCGTGTTGATTTCTTATCTCAACTGGAGGGGTTCACAAATATTTTTCAAATGCTATCCCAAATTCCACAAAAATCCAAAAAAAAATCTCACAAAGTCCAAAATCCCAAAAATATTTAAAATTTCAAATCAATCCATCAACCACTCAAAGCAAAATCCATCCACCCCCCGTAATAGTTTGTCGAGGTGGACAAAATTCAAATTTACTCTAGCTCACAAAGAGTCAAATGCCTAGTCGAAAATATCACTAGGATTCATTCTCAAACAATCTCTTGCCAGTAAGGACGTGGTACGTGTCCTCTAACCGGCAGTTTCGCCACCAAATGGCACTGCAGGTAAACGGTTATGACCCGGGTCCCTCTGAACCTAGTAGTTTTGCCGCCAAATGGCACCACAGATAGCGGTTATGGACAAAGCCAATACGCTCCTTAGTGACGTTAAATCCTTGAGATATGAATCAATAGGATATGATTGATAGGGCACAAAGCCCTCTGTCAGCTAAGATGGATTTAAATTTGTCCCCTTAGACAAATATTCACCCTAGGTCTACAAGGTCCTCTTGGACAAAGCAACCCATGGCTGCTGACAAGGATCCTTCTGTCAGGTTGGGTCGACTACCTCCTCTGACTAAGTAGACCAGGGACCACGATGGCCCCGGATGACGGAACCATGGGATCTTGATCGGGCCCATCATTCATTCCCCCACCATCCGCTTTAAGTATAAAATTGTGCAATTTTCAGTTTTAAATATCAATTTTTTCCAAATTCCCAAACTTCCAAACATTTCAAATATCTAAATTCATTGCTGCTACTATATGCCAGATAACACGTATTCTATACGTATCTGATTGACGACTAGCCTTAATCGAAAGTTCTCTCTCGTGATCGGGAGGGGTAATTAACTATAGGGGCTTGCGCCTATAGGAAACCAGAACTCAGATCATAAAGTCCTCATAAAATGAGAGCGAAATCTCTGGGTAGTGTCTTATCTACGAAAAATTATTGCGTCCTCCCACCTGACGTAGAGATACGTCCTCCCACCGCCAAAAAACTCAGTTTTTGCTCGGTATTGCTAGGTATTATTTTATAATAACGAGGAATATCATCATGAGAAGACCAATACCGAGTTATACCGAGCAATACAAAAAAAATACCGAGTTTTTTCTAGGAAAAACTAGGTATTTTTTTGTATTGCTCGGTATAGCTCGGTATAACTCGGTATTGGTCTTCACATGATGATATTCCTCGTTATTGTTTGGTATTGCTCGGTATTTGCTCGGTATTTCTCATTTTTTAGCGCGATTTTAGCTCTGGGAGGACGTATCTCTACGTCAGGTGGGAGGATGCAATAATTTTTCCTTATTTACAAACCCATCTGCCTTCCAAAATTTACCCCGGAACTTATTCAGTTAAAACTCCCTCTCCAAAAAAAAAGAAAAAGCGGGAGGAGGCCGGGGCCGAATTTTCGGAGCCCACAAAGTTGTTTACCCTAGGGTTCAATTTTTATCTTGAATTTGGCTTAAATTTGAGATATCTTAGGTTTAGGTTTTTAGGCTCTAGCAACGTCTAGAGATTCGGGAGAGATAGATCCTCCTCTCGAATAGAGGATCAATTGTATCTTGGTATGTTCCGTTTCTATTTCATCAAATAATACAAATTATATACTGTTTTACTGGTTTTGTATGGATTCTTGCAAAGAATTTGTGTTGTTTTCCAAATATTGAAAGGAAATTCTTGAGATCTTCAAGTGTTTCATATCAGCGTTCTGTAGGACGGGAGTGATGGAATAACATAAATAGCATATCCTATGAATGGTATCGATATTTTGAGATCCATTTCAGAATGAAGACTTCGATGAATACTAACATTTTCTTCCTATCTTTCCAAGCAAAGAAGAATGCAACCACTTTAATGACTGAGGCGATATTCTTCTTCTTTATCTTGATTGATGGCAATTGAATAGCCCTTGCCCTTCTCTGGTACTTTTTCCTTAGCAATTTTGCATGGTAAGGGCAACAAGAAGGAATGGGCTGTGAACCTGAGATAATTATTTTCTCCATTGCAAATATCTATGTTGTACTTGAACTGAATCCCCAACCCTCATTTCAAACTTGAAAAGTGGCACACTAATTGTATTTTTCTTGAAATCCTGGAGTGGGACTTCTCCATTACCGATTCATAAGGGGAATCAAACTAAGTAAAAGCTCAACCAAGATTTGAGAAATAGGAGAGTTGGGACAGCAAACCAATATCACCGACTGAACTAGTTATCTTGGGTCTTTAAATACATAAAAGAGAGATACTCTTCCTTCACCGCAAGAATGTATTGGTAAAAAGAGTTAGCAATCAATGATTTTCTTATTACAAAAAAATCATAGTAAGCTAAGAGAAAGACATTCTTATTCACCCAGACATGAGATAGAGGAAAAGAGAGAGTTGAGAGCCATGAATGCAATAAAAAGAATTTAGGAATATTTTGATTTAGAATATGTATGAGAATACCAAAACAAATTCAACTTCATTCCCCAAAATAGAAACATAAAGACAAGCAGTTTCCTCATCTACATTGAAAATAGCTAAGCCCAAAAATCAAAAAACTCTACTGTTAAGAGTCAATCGGCTAGTAGCAGTAGACTTGTTCAAGTATGCCTTTTGTCTTTTGCCTACTACTTCATTGCCCGATAAATCATTCAAGTTACTTTTTTCGAAAGCTGATGTTATCTTTTGATTAAAAAAAGCCAAGATTGTACTGGCTTACAAAATTTCCTTTAGAAGGTAGCTTTCTCTTCTTTGTTTCTTTGCTTGACTATTAGGACTCAATGACTTTAGCTTTCCCTTGAACATTTGCAACTAATGTGCCCCTTTCCTTTTGTATATTCTGGATAGGTCTGTCTTGATAAGAGCCTTTACTGCCTTAGAGAAAAAGAATCATGTCAATAAAAGGTGCCCTCCATTGATTATGAATCAAAACAAAATTTTCTCCTTGCCCTTGTTTAGCATGCCAATATCACTTGTCCCCCCTGAACACTCATTGAAAGAAGTTGACTCAAGGCATCACCCACCTTCCTCTTACCTTTAACTTTCATAGCAAGGTAAATTCACTCATAGGGTTGTTTTAAGCATCTTATCAAAGAAAAATAAAAGGTAGTCACATCAAAGTTTAATGAATGCCCAATGAATACCACTTCGATGGTTATAGGAGCAGGGATAGAAATTAAATGTCTGAGTTAGCATATAATGAAGGAGATGGCTCAAATGTTGTGTTGGCAAAGAAAGCAAGGTATGCATGGATCAAATAGGATGTGGAGACTCAGGCTTGGGCACAACGTAACTAATAGAAAAGATTCATTCCATTTAGGGAAAGTGCTCGAGACAAATAGTCAGATGATGACTGATACACATATTATATTAGTTTTTACTATTAGCCTAATCTATACTAAAATAGACTAAAATGGAAGAGGAATAACTATAGGGTCTATTTTTGGGGATAGGGAAAGAAACTTGCTTCTTCATTTGTTGATCTCACCTCATTTCCTATCCCAAGTAGTAGCAACTAGGTCTCCCGTCTCTCCTCTCCTTTCAGTCGAGTGGTCTATCAACTCCTCAACTTTTCCAATCTATACCTATCTTTGTTATATTTGACATTTTGACTGGTAGCTCGGTTTAGAATGTCAAGGATGGAGCGGATGTCGAAAGAGCTAGGATAGCAATCAATTAGAGAAATAACATTAGCGGCCAAAGAATTGATACAATGCGGTCCAATCTATTATCGTAGATTGATTTGAGATTCAATGCAGGACCTTAAAATAGAAGCGAGATAATTGCTTCGAGCGTCTTTGGTCCTCAGGAAATGAGGTGGATTCTTAGTAGAAAGTAGCCTAATCCGCCTCTCAATCAATTATATCTAGTAAAGTCCTTGGTACTTGCCCTTCTAATATATGTTATTCTTCTTAAAAGAAGATATTTTACTTGAAGGTGATCTTGTATCTTTAACTCTGCTCAAAAATCAACTATTGTTGAATAGGTTCTTCTCTTTAAAAATTCATCTTACTGTCTACCAACTTCAACAAAAGAGAATTCCTTTTCTTAAAAGAGAATCCAATAGCTATTCAGTGGTTGTAAGCAAGCCGGTCGGAAGCAAAGGAGCCAAACAAGGCACACCAAACTTCATTCTAAGAGTTGGAAGAAAAGACACTCTTTCAGCTAGTCTTCTCTTATCCATGGAATCCAATTTAGTTCGCGAGTGTCATGTAGTTCAATTCATATATTCAACTTGATTGGTAAACCATATATTCAACATGATTGATAAGCCGATCCAATGTTGAAGAAGAAAGGCCAATTCCAATTGATTCAATCTTGGTCACTGGCAAGTTGTTATATGCAAGTAACTTCGTACTACTTTTTCAAAAAAAAAAAAAAAGTTATTCGCACCAGTAGAGATGTGTGAGTCTAATTTGGAATTGCTAGCAATACAAGCACGAGTGAGTGAGTAGCTTTCACTTTCATAAGTGGCAATATCATATGGTATAGTTGTTTAGGTTGCTTTCTATAGAGAGCCTCGACATATCTCTCTGCTCCTTCATAGTCAAAACTCTCAAATTGAAGTTTATACAAGCCCCATGAACCAATTTCAATATGAAAGCCTATGGACACGGTGAGGATTAAGGGCAAAGCAGGAGATCAAAAAGAAGATAGAAAGTAAGATCCATGATGGAGCTGCAACTAAGAGCAAGTTATTTTTTCCCTTGACAATAAAGATAGGAAGGAAAGGAATCTTCCTTTTTCCAAGGTTCTAGGTTTGGGAGCCATAAATTCATCCCTACGAAGGCTTCGTTTGGGACGGCTTTCTTCCTGCTTCTTAAAACAGCTTTTTAGTACAAAAAAATTAATTTTTGTATTAAAACGCCGCTTTAGAAAACAGGAAGAAAGCCATACCAAACGAAGCCTAAGTCTTCTAATTAACCAAGCTT
The DNA here is from genome assembly GCA_016618105.1 of Dendrobium huoshanense. NCBI lineage: Eukaryota > Viridiplantae > Streptophyta > Magnoliopsida > Asparagales > Orchidaceae > Dendrobium > Dendrobium huoshanense. The sequence continues at coordinate 79,022,900 of CM028359.1, forward strand.
GGGCTAAGAAGAGCTCCAAGTTAAGTGCTATAGAAATGAGGATACTCAGGTGGATGAGTGGCTTTACACTTGGAGATAGAATGTGAAACAAGTATATATGTGAAAAGGTTGGAGTAGCTCTAGTAGCAAATAAGATTAGAAAGAGTCTCCTTAGATGATTTGGTCACATAAAATGCCAATTTTTTGATAAACCGATTAGGAGAGTAGATGTATTAGATACGGCTTATATTAAGAAAGGTACAGGTAGATCTAAAAAGACTTGATTAGAAAGTATTAAAAATGACCTTGTCATATTAGATTTAAACAAGAATTTAACTCTTAATAAAACACAATGGAGAGCAACGATTCATCTAACCGACCCCACATAGTAGGATAAAGGTTTGATATTGTTGTTGTTGGGCTAAGAAGAGCTCCCCGATTCTAATTCTACATTGAACAAAGCCGGTTCTCAAGAAAGAAAGATTCAAGCCTGTGGCTCATGGGTCCAAATATCAGATAATATAAACAAGTAGATAGAAATTTAGAACAAACAAAATATAGTATTTTCCTACTTATTGCACTATCCTTTTTGCCCTCACTAGCAAGACCTGCTCTACAAAGTTATGGCTTTCATTGGCGTAACAACCGCTCTTTTCCACTAAGACAAGCCACAGTTCTTACTACAAGGAAAAAAAACAATGGTAGATGAAAATTCCATCTTTGATACTCTTACCTCTATCCCCATCATCGCTACTCTAACTTCCTTTCCTTATATTGATGTCTTTTATTCAAATAGCTATGCTACCATCATTATCATAGCTAAAGCTAAGCGCTCCTCCTCTGTTGCCAATTCTCTTTCATTTACTTAATTTGTTTTCTTTTCTATGCACCTTGACTCACTTAAATGATTGATTCATCACTCTGTGCCTTTGAATTGATCTGCACCTTGGCTTGGTTATAAGCCAGAACTCTAGAAAGCAAAAGGAGACTTCCTGGACTTTGCCTAGGATAGCGAGTGAACCTTGGTGCTTTGCTTTTACAAGTAGATTGAAATTAGATATTGGTCAATTGGTGATCTATGAACCTTTTCCGGCGTGGAAGCACATTCTTTTCAGTAAGAAGCACTCATCATTACGAATAAGATGAATGAAATGAAAGGAAAGGGACGGCTGAAGCGGTGGTTGAGTGGTGTGAATCAAGAGTGCGGACTTTTCCGTTCACGGACCTCTAAGCACAGAAAAAAATAAAGAATTGCTCAGGAGGGAAAGATAATTCGAACATGATTGCACCATACAACGCTCGTTTTGCTTCCCGACCATAGTCATACGATACAATTACCTCAATTCAACAATAAAAGGACACTTTTATCCCTGCAAAGAACCAATCAGCCATGAAAAGAACAGGATTTGCTCAATAAATAAAAGTTGTACGACCAATTTAAGACGGAGCAAAATACCTGAAAAGCTCCGCATGATCCGTGCAATATCTTGTCCGCTCTTCACCGCCCTAAGAGAATACGGATGAAGCAATCAGAGGTAATCAGAAATCAGATTTAACTATGCGGCTGCTGAGAAGATGAGATACCTGAAGAAGAACAAAACCTCGGACAGGTTGAGAGGCAGCCATGAGGTGATCGCGAAGGGCACGGACGAGCTTTACTCGGTTCTGCACGTGGAGCTCCATGGGGACCTCAGGCGGAGATAACGACGAAACGGGAGAGGATTGGGGAAGAGAAGCCATAACCGTGACTGCGCTTTCGCCCATGGAGGAAGCCAGCGAGGAAGCAAAAGCCGAATGTGTCAAGCCTGAGACATGGTGTGTTGGATTCCAGGACGAAGCATCCTTGATATGGTAAAGGTTATGTTTTTCTTTCTTATATAAATATTTGAAAATAATTATACTATATTATAAAATAAGAAATAAAAATAAAATTTTGACTTTATATGCCCCATAATGTCGAAAAATGAAGAAATATATTTTTTTTGCAAGCTAGAAAATTCACAGCAGTAGAGCAGAGTTTTGTGTTCTAACTTTGCACCAAAATTCAGCGCACAAATTGATAAATGAAATAACACGAATCACATAAATTTTTACATAGAAAATCTGAAAAGAGAAAAAATAACAGGGTTTTGCCTAATTAAAATGATTTCATTATATGAGTGTTTGTTACGAGAAATTATTGTGTGCGGAATCCGAATGCATTCGGAGACGAATTCGGATGCGCCACATCACCAGATGAATTGGGCCCCAGTGACGTGGCATGTCCGGATTCGCCTCAGAACACGTTCGGATTCTGCACATAATAATTTCTCGTTACTTACAAAGATCTGCCAATCCCTTAACTTCGAGAAAGCAAAATTATAAGAGTTTGAAATTTTGACAAAAAATATAATGGAGACCACTTAGATTTTTTGGGGCTTAATGACAACAAGTTTGACAATGTTGGTTGTAATAAAATAAAAATAAAAATAAAAATGTTGGTTGTAATAACCTGAAATTTCATATAATAAAATTATTTGAAAATTTGAAATCCGCATTACAGTGCTGTGGTGCTAAGATGGAGGGCGTAGCGGCGTCATGCTCTTTATTCTTCAATAACTATGAATTTAGCAAGTAGCGCAGTGGTTTATGACTCCACAGCACCATGCACTAATATATATATATATATATATATATATATATATATATATATATATATATATGCATATTGATCTTCTTGTTGAGATAATTACTATGTAGATCATGGTCTTTCATAAATTGCTTAGATGGATTCAATCGAATAAGTGTATAAATCATGGCTTTTATGATGACTTGCTTTGCATGACTTTACAACTATTGCATACCAAGTGTTTGATGAAATGTTGTTAAGGAAAGATTGTGATATATGGTTGAGTGCCTTTATGTTGCCATCTTCATCAATATTGTTGCTACTATGAAAGCTCTTTGCCATTTGGTCGCTCGCTCATATGTTCTTTTTTTTTTTAGATATTTTGCGATGCGATGGATTAGAAACACTTAGTTGTGCCAAGTTTGTTATCACTTTGTTGTCACTTGTTCATTTCGAAGGCTTTAAAGGTTTTCTTTTTGTTTATGCATATTATGTTGAAATTGATTTGGAGTGTTGAACTATGGTCATATTCCCCACCTCTTTGCTTAGTGAATAGACCAAATGGCGGCATGAAATTTCAAGCTCGAGAGGCATGCTTCTCCTTAGAAATATGAGAAGAGAGATGAATATTTATGTGGGCTTTTGATAGTACTTGTTTGTCCCTTTTGTTTTCTCCTTAGGTGTAGTTTTGACGATGAAAAAATTATGGGCTTCATTCCCCATGAATTTTGGCATTGTCGATTTTTTTTATGCTTATGAAGTTTGGTCATTTCTTGAGTTGGCATGCAATGAGAAAGGTTGGAACTTGTTGGTAAGTTTTAAGAGTTGTTTTATGTTGAAAACTTGTTGGTGGACTTTGAGAGTTGTAGCAAAGTGCTTTGGGGTAAAAAAAAAATACATGATTTGCTTCACGTTGGAAATTTCTTAGATTTGTTTTATGTTGGAAATCCTTGTATTTCTTTCATTTTTGAAAGATTTGGGAAAGGATTTGTGTTTTATGGTGCTTGATGGGATGTTGATATCTTTTCAGGACAAGTTAGAGAGCATATTTTCAAAGCTTTATTTCCTTTATCTTTGCGAACAAGTTGATAGTAATCAGAGTTTGCATATTCTTTTGCTATATATAGTTTTCTCTGAGCTTTGGGAAGAATTGTGAAGCTTTATGTTGGACTTTTTTTTTATTTGGAATGAGCTCTTATCAAAATGTCTCATCTCCTACTCATATTTAGCTTCCAAATTGGAATGAAAGCTCTCTTGAAACATTTGACAATGTATAATATGAAGGTTGTTGGAGAGTTCCGTAAGTTGCTTTATAATTGGAGAGTTTTATAAGATGTTTTATATCTAAGAGTTTGATGACTTTGGTTGAACTATAAATGATAACTTGTTATATGTTTGGAGCTTTATTTATAATTTTGCAAAGCATCTTTCTACATTATGTTTATTACTTGGCATTAAAAGTTTTGGAGAAAAGTCATTTGGATTGTTTGATATTATATTTAGTCAAAGGAGGATGTCAAAATGTTCATTTGCATTTGTTTAAAGAAGTTAGTAGTTTTTTTTTTTTTTTTTTTTTTTTTTTTTTTTTTTTTTTTTTTTTTTTTTTTTTTTTTTTTTTTTTTGGATATTTTGTGGATGTTTGAATGAAAGAAATGTGCGTGTGTGTTGGAAAACTTCATAAGTTGTCTTTGGGATGAAAAATGTTATAAAAGTTGTTTCATATTGGAAATCCTTATGAGTTGTTTTATGTTGGATAGCTTTTATTATTCATTTTATGTGGGAAAATCATGTGATTTGCTTTATATGGGAATATCTCATAAGTTGTCTTGTGGTTTGAAGGTTTCATGAATGTTTGAGAAAATAATTATATTGTGCTATTTTATGATTGTGGTTTGTGTTGGGAAGAAGAATGATGCATCATCTCTTTGCATAAATAAGAATGAATAGTCATTTGAAGTGCTTTGTGAATTTTGGAGAGTGGAGCATGTTGGAGAGTTGAACTTATTGGGTTTGTTGGGGGTTATTGGAAAGATAGATTTTTGACAAACATGCATTAAGTCTCTTATCCTCCCTACCCCTCTCTCTTCTCCTTCTATTGGCTTATCTCTTTCTCTTTTATCTCTTTTACTACTTATGCTTTAAGATGAAATGTGATAAAGTGTTTGTAATGTTGAAAGTTTGTAAAGGCAAATGGCTCAACCGGTATTCAAGCCCGAAAAAAGGTACGTTAGTATTTTAGTTGCATTTCTTTTACTATTTGCATAATTAATATTAACTTGCTCTAAGACAACCCTTGTTTTCTTTGTCTGTGTTTTGCGAGGCACCTTTTGGGAAAGCAAAGAAGAAGGGATCATTTGGAGTCAATGTGACGATGGAGCCTACATAAACAAATTAGTTGCCCCATTCATTCTAGTGGGGGTGTTATGGGCGGAACCACTGGGTTATAGCCCCCGGTGCTGTAAGTTTCTTGAAACGTAAAAAGCCTCTGTAGATACACATATGAAATATACGTGTGTTGCACGCTTCCCAACCTTATGATCATGTAGAAACTTTAACTATTAGATTATTCTCTTATCTTATGTTATTTATAGATCCCTAAACTTATTGATACACATATGAATGTCCGAAGGGTTAGAAATAAACTTCATTTTGTCCTCTATAACACTAGTGACACCCAATGATAAAAATTAAGGACCGAGTCGTAGATAACATAGACTTAGGATGCATGCTCCCTATATGATAGAGACATTGAATATAAAAATTTAGTGACATATTTTCTTAGGTTTAGTGTGCAATAACTTAATAATAATCAACCAACAAAATCAATCATAATCTAAGTTAAAATGCATTAAAACACTTAACTTTTAATTAAACCATAAATAATATGTAAACCACTAAAATGAAAACTTGAACATAAGCTTAAACTAAGCCTAATCAACCCATTAATTAACCTCTAACAAACCTAAAACTTAAAGGAATGGACTAAATTAGGAGAGCAAAAATACACTAAAACTTAATAAAATAAAAGACCTCTAAAACTCAAAACTTAATCAAACCTTAAGCTAATCTTTTAAAATCAATCAATGAACCCCTTAATACACAATTACTCCAAATATGAAGTTTAGTGGATGAACTACTCTAGGATGCGGGACTAAGTATCTTGAGGAGGCCTTATTTCCCGAGCCTGGTAGCACAACGCCACGAATGGATTCAATGGAATGTTAAAACTTTAAAATTAATTGATTATTAATTATTTAAAATAAATAAAACTCTTAATATAGCTATATCAACTAGGTTTTTAGGATGGTCTATTCTAGGCTGTGGGGCTAAGTGTCTTAAGGAAGCCTGATTCCTCGAGTCTGGTGGCACGACGCCACAAACCGATTGATAGCAAACTTAACTAATTTGACCCCTTAATTGATTATAAATCACTTAATTCATATTTCTTTTAAATTTACAATCAACTAAAGTAACTTAATAAAATTGTTTACCACTGGGTAAACCAAGCATACGAGACTATTAAGTTTATCCAAGGAGGGTAAAATAAACCTCACGGACTCGGTGAGCAACAAAGGTGGTAATCAAATAAACACTAAAATAAAATTCTTAAAATATTAATACTTAAACTTAAACTAAAATCCCCCCTTAATCTTTAACAAATCAAAATGCAAATAACTTGAATAAATTATTCAACATAGGACGTAATCAAAACAACACAGCCTATTATACACACATAGACTTATTTGTTAGGATACGACTTCTAGTTTGAGGTTAGACCAGTATTTTATTTTGTTATTCAATCTCAATTCCTCTCCCCAAATTAGAGAACTCTCACATTATTTTATGTTCTAGAAATAACATGCATATGTTTTATAAATGATAACCTTGAATTTCCTATTAGTTATATTTTTATTTATATGTATTATTTTTTAATAGCATCTACTCTTACCCTATGTTTGCTCTTGTCTTATTATTTATGATTTATAATGAGTTCTACATAGGTGAATCAATGGGCTTATTTTCTTGGGAGCTTTTGAGTGGGCATGTCATGGTTAGGTATAATATTCTCTGATGCTTATTATATATCAAAATTATTACACATCACACATATTTTGTTAATATCCTTTAGTTTAATATATATTCTAGAACGTTTAGTTAACTGGTCATAGGTAAGTGCAATAGTGAAGCATTGGCCTTATAGGCTAAGGTTTGCCCCCTTATGTGATCCCTAAAGACACTTATGGTCACCTTAGGCCTATAGTATAGGCCCACCTACTTGTGTTATATGCATCACAATTTTTCCCACACAAAGTGCGCACCACTAGGATGTTTCAATTTTTTAGTTTTGGGTACGATACCCCCCCCCCCCCTTTCTATGAGCCGTAAAGACCATTAAAGACATTTTAGGCCTGTAGTGTAGGACACCTAATTATGTCATATGCATCGTTGCTTTCCCACACGAAGTGGGCTCCGTTATGATAGTTTTTTTATTGTTGTGTGATGTAGGTACCTTGTATGGAGGATATCATTGGTGTGTTTATTTATTTTTTATACTATGGATATCATGTATGCATATTTATAAACTTCACTTCACAGTGCACCTTGTCTACAAATATGCATTACATCAACATTGCTCAAGTAAAAAAAAGGCCAAAATGTATCTAAGTTGCTTGTAAAAGTGAAGATTCAATATAGAATGTATCTAAGATTTCATGTGAATTGTTCATCGTATTTATGTATATTTTAATTTTACTTATAAAGGGTTATATGTGACTATTTATGCACATGTGTAGGACTCCAAAAGATAATCCTTCCTTCTTTGGAAGATGTTCTCTTTTTAAATTCTATAGTATAGACTTAGAGTCAGAAGATAACAAATAGTCACATTTAAGCTTACTCTACTCATAGGTGTAGAAATTCAAACATGTTGTTGTGGAGCTTGGCCACCTTATCTTTCAGCAGACTTAATAGTATTTTTAATTATGTATCTATTTCATGCGTCATATATGGTGCTAGATATATAGATTTATTTGCATATTACAGAATCCCTGATTTAAAGCTATATACTACGAATCCTTGATTCTTTAGGATAGAGCCTTTTTTATCTTGCATATATATAAGGCGATTGATTGTGTTTAGGATGTTAGCTGGTAGCTCACTCAAGGTAAATATAAGCCTAAATTGTACACCCCTCAGTATATATTTTTTCACTTCTGATGGATTTTGAGTCTGTCATTTCTCATAGGATAGTAATTTCATCTCTGATCTTTTAAACTCAAACTTTTAGTCATATCTTCATTCATTTAAAAAAAGATATAGTCATCATTAAGGATGAAGAGAAGAGTTTATCCTATTCAGAATAGAACTTAAGAACTTTTTATGTACACTAAACTAAGAAGAGAATAATACAACATCTTTAATCGAGAGTTTTCTCAGGTCAATGCCTAGGATATAACTAACTACGGGGGCTCGTGCCCGTGGGAATTTGATCCCAACCTCAAATAAATCATATTCGAGCTGATGTATCGAATAAAGGAAATCTTGTGACTTTGATCAAGTCATACATATCATTATCCATTGAGGTATATAGGTGAAAGCCGCTATCCTCTGTAGCTAATCGTATGCATGACTCCATCTACTCTTCCATTAGCCTGCTTGTGTATAATGTAAAGGCCTTTGACCGTTTGTCATACGGGATAGTGTGATCGCATACCCTTTACATTCTGTTCCCCGCAAGCAGAATCCTTTCAGAGACCCACAACTACATGGAGGAGGTTCGAGAGCTATGAATGCTAAAAAACTCCATATCATTTTTTCGTCGATCACAATCAATGACTATTACCAGTGATCACTACCACTATCACCTAACTTCTATTATTTGACAATTGTCGTTTAACTATTAATAACACCAACCTTATTATTAGACTTTAATCATCCTCTTGTGGACACTTGAATTTTTTAATTCCTTCTATCATAATTAGATGGTTGTTCTCAATTGTGTAATTTCATCTTTTTCAATTACAATAGTGTGGCAAAATTTTGTTTCTATACTTATATAGTATATTATTGTAATAAGGTCATTCTCGATGATTTTTCTCCACCTTCGATTTTTCAAAAAAAAAAATTGTGCATGTTAAGTTTTTGTGCCAAACAATAAACACAAAAGGGAGGGAACTCCTCCATTTTCACACACTGAACATATCTGAATTTTTAAGGACCAAGATAAACTCTATCATGATAATGTTTGGATTTAACTCAATAAGAACATTAGATACAGAAGGTCACAACTCACGAACTAATAGCAGTGGTATTATCAAATTTTAATGGCTTACCAAACAACGACCCCAAATCGTGAAGGATGCGATGAAATAAGAGATCAAGGAGCAGGTTGGAGAACGAAACCCAAATCGAGATAACAAGAGATTTAACATTGACATCAAAGAAGGGAGACCACGTACATAGATAACTTCATATAACTGTAATTCATGAAATAAGAGTGATGTGAGAAGACTCTGTTGTAATTTAAATCCTTAACCAACTTAATCAAAACATGCCTCAGATTCAACAGAGTAACGAAAAAATTACCAATGAGCTTAAGGTTGAAAAAAATTTACGAATAGTATCGATTGGAGGTCGGCGATCGGGAAATGTTTATATCAACGAGAATTCAAATATTGCCTCCAAAACAAGAAAATCCTCCTCGAAATCCACAAGGAAGGTAAGCCACGAAGAGTAGATGTTTTAAGATCGAGAAACTCCATCGGTGAAGAAGCCCTAGCAAGGGCCTCAAGAGAACGAGAATTTGCATGGCCATCTAAAAAGCCCGGATCAATCCCTATATTTACTGTCATGCCAGCAGGAGAAGCCTAAAGTGGAAAAATTAGAAACGCGACTAGACAACCATTTAGAAAATGATAAAATATATGGAGAAAGGAAAGAAATTACTTCTCTGAAGGTGAGGAAGGCCACAACGGTCAGAGGCGCCACTTGCAGGGGAAAAATCCTAGCAGAGCTAATCCGCTAAAAAAATCGTCTGCCTTTGAGGGAGTTGATAGATTAAAAATAACCTATTAGTCTACCTTGCTTTTATGATGTGGTTGTTATTAGGTTTACTATATGGTCTTCTTACCTATAGGCCGAGATTATAAGACTTATTATTGGGCCAACTTCAACATTTGGCTCATAAAAGTACTCTAACGTACAGGCTTGTCAAAAGCCCAATCTATAACAAGCTCCAACCAAATTAATCAAGTCATTTATATATGTGATAATATATCAACTATATTAGTAAGATTATTTGAGTTACCTAACCTTAAGGGTGAGGATGTGAAACTCAATGGCTTACCTTGTCCTCGATGTTTTCAATAAGATTTAATTTGTATGATTTTTATCATTAATGTTTGTTCATAATTTGTCTAATTCTATTCATGAGGAGAATTTATAAATCACAATGGCTCGAGTGCTCTACATTTTTTATGCAACAGTTTTACAAAATAGTAAAAAAATTGTCCCAAACGAAATGTAAATCCCAAAATATTTCCCAACGACAATATTTCATTAATCCATATTGAAGGAACTGCTTAACTATATATCCAAGAAATAGCTCCTGAAAATTAAGAAAACACCACAATTAAGCTCTAGAGGCAAGATGATTCACAGGTAGAAGCGAAAGGATAACTTGAGCCACAGCAGATTCACCTTAAATCATATGTTCAATAGCATTAGTACCATGAACACGAAAAGAAGTACTATGACGTCTAAGCCGTGAACGCATGGCTTGAACCTGTTCACTTAAATTTGAAATCACTACCGAAGCGAACTAGCTTAAAATGATTCACCCTTTAACTTTAAAATGACCCACTTAACTGAGCTTGACGTGTTTGATCCGAACATGGCTCCATTTAACCTTAACACAAATGACAATAAGATAAATTTCGAGCCAATTTCAAATTTTCAGGTTACTTGAACCTTACTCAAAGATTAATTGGACCAAAAGATCATATTTATTTCTGACCCAAAATATTAATCAGACCAACTTGAACACAATTATTTGATTACATCATTTATTAGCAACATTAAAAAATAAGCTAAAAATCTTTCAGCCTTTGCATGCAATCATTTCTCTTATTAGAGAATTCATAAGCTGAATGTACATAAAAAATTTTCATTCTCGATTAAAAAACTCTTTCAGAAGTCAGTCGTTGCTTGCCATCTCAGACCAAATTACAGTAAATGGCAGTTCAAAGAGCAGTATAAGTAGCCAAATGTCAAATGGCACACACATGAACAAAATCAATTCAAACTACGTACAATTTTAACAGTAAGGTACAGTACTGAAGATTCTTTTAATTCTTTTGTCATTAAATGGCATCTTGGCATTTTGCGTTTTTGAATGAACTGGTGCAATATATTAACTTAAAAAAAAAAATTGCTGTAATAGATCATTTTGCCCTCCATAATTGACTTTATTGTACGTTCTTTTTGCAGAAATGCAGGTTCTGTCCATTAGCTTCCTATCCAGTTCCCAAGTGGAATTTGAAATTGTGAACCATTATTCAGTTCCATGGAAAGTTTGACAAATTAGCACATGACAGAAAGCTATATATCAAGCATCAACCTAGCTATAACTGACATTGTGAATTATTGCTATGTAAGTTCATTATTTTATGTAGATGGCAGGCGAAAATTCCTCATAGAAGACCCAACTTTCTTCAGTATTCTTAAGCTGTCCAATTCATGTATCTATTTTGGGCAGCTGTGGATATACGAGAATAGGAATCATGCCTGCTTTTGAGGAAAAGCTTCTTCTGGATTGAACATTAATTGTGAGACTTTGAATGCTCGAGTAATACTGTTTGGAAGCGATAGGGCTGAAGAATTACTGCTGCATGTACGTAGGTAGGTTCCAGTGAGTGAGCTGATGATTATCTGAATAAGTTGGAAGAAAAAAAGCTGAAGTCTTCTAGTCATGTCACCGACCAAGGTTGAGGATAATGGTAGTGGATCATATAATGAAGGGCTTTCGAATTTGGCTTGAAGATTTTTGGCTGAGAGTGAAGGCAATCAGCTTGCTTGATGAGCAAGTTTAGTTTGAAATGTGGTAGAATTGAGATAAATTTGAATCAAAGTGAACTATTTTAAGATAGAATTGAAATATATAGGAGTAATAACTTTACATTTATATGCACAGAGACTCTTCAAAGGGAATGATTGTTTTCAATCAATTATATTTTTGCATACAATATTTTGTATACTATTTAATATATGAATGTGATCTACAACGAGAGAATTACATGAGTACTAAATTCAATCAACATGCAAAAATAAGTAGATGATTGAATGAGATGTAGATGTCGAACAATTATTACGTCCTCCGACCGGACGTAGAGGAACGTCCGGTCGGAGGCCAAATCGCGCCAAAAAACGAGCTAGAAATACCGAGCAATACCAAACAATAACGAGGAATACCATCACGTGAAGACCCAATACCGAGTTATACCGAGCTATACCGAGCAATACGGAGTTATACAAAAGTTGTACCGAGTTTTTCCTAGAAAAAACTGGTACAACTCGGTATTGCTCGGTATAGCTCGGTATAACTCGGTATTGGTCTTCACAGAGTGATATTTCTCGTTATTATCAAATAATACCTAGCAATACCGAGCAAAAACCGAGTTTTTTTACGGGATTTTGCCTCCGACCGAACGTTCCTCTACGTCCTTACACCGGACCTAATAAAAGTTCGTAGATGTTGTCTTAAAAGTCTAATTTCATTCATTTATTTTATCAATTTAATAGTTAAATATTTGTATTTACATATTTAATTATCAAGTTGATCTCTAAATTCCATAAAGCATACTACTAACATTAATTTATCTAAAGAGAAATAAATAGTTTTATTTACAAATACTTTGATCTAATTTAGACAATTATAATATTAGATATGTAAATACATTAAAATTATATATATATATATATATATATATATATATATATATATATATATATATATATATATATATATATATATATATATATATATTCAAAGAGCAAAATTTGAGCTAATTTTAAGCTTTAAAAGTCATCATCATCTAGAAGAAAAGCATCGAAGCCCAAATTCTTGGAATATTGCTGATAAGCTCTCGTTATAGTTTTTCTATTTTTAGGATGATTGTAACTTTTTTGCAAAGGTGTTTATAAAATTATTTTACAGAAATTTACTTTTTATAAATTAATTGTAGAAAGCAATTTTGTAGTAAAAAAAATCCTAAAAACAGCAAAAAAATAATAGTAAAATAAAAACAGTGATTTTAGTCTGAAGACATCATTATCATTAAGTCATATTTATTAATCAAGCATTAAATTGTAATTATCTTGTGAATAGATGTACAACATGAAGAAGAGTGCTTACATTAGACCACATTCCCATGATCATTAAAATAATGAAAAGCTAACACACATCAACATAGTAAACGGTCAACCAATTTTTCAAACATTAAAAATCAAAGTATTCATAAAGAATCCTAATCACTCTTGGAAAGTCAAAGTTTGAATTAAATATCTATTGAATAGTATCGAATTAAACTTTTCAAAAACATTTTCAAGTAGGAATTATTGTGTCACTCTGTGCGGAGGCCGGATGCAAACATACGGAGACCAATCAGAGTGCACCATGTCAGTGGTACCGAGCGAAAGGATGACATGGTGCATTCTGATTAGTTTTCGGATGACATTCGATGTCCGCACAGAATAATTAATCCTCAAGCAAAGCGAAATCAGGTTCTTAACCATTAGCAAAATATCAAATTTAGATTGTTCTCATCCAATAATGTGTCAAAACACTTTTCATTTAGGTCCTATCTCCTCCATGTGTACACTGTGGTGTTCCTATCCCATCCATGTGTGCACTGTGGTTCTCTATTATAAGTGTTGGATGATCTGGATCTTACTGAGTTCTCCTCCACATCACCCACGACAACTTATCTCTTCAGTTGTCTAAGCAGGACAAAGATCATTCAATAATATAGCTTGCATCACCTGCCCTCCACTATTTCGATCCAATTATGGGGCAATCTTTCTAAGCTATTCTTAGGGCTGAGAATTTGAACGACCAGCCTCAAATTAATATTATTCAACACTGAGGAGGCCATTGGTTTTTTCATCTAAGTTTGAGGCTAGCATTGGCACTTTAAAAGAATTTTTGTTTGTAATTATTATTTTAAAAAGATAAAATTTAAGATGAAAAAAATTACAATCTATAACACATACTCTTTATATTATGAGTAAGTTTAATAATTATTTCATTATCAATACAATCAAATATTTATTTCTCAATATAAATGACTAAATATCATTCATTCACTGATCTCTAATCTTATTTGTAATCAAATTTTTATAAGAATCATAATAGAAAATGCTTTTTCAAGTTATAGCGCGTTAATTTTAAAATACTTTCTAAAACTTTTAATTTATCATAATAAAATTTTGATTATAATATCCTAATATAATTTATTTCGATATAAAATTAAGAGCTACCAGGAGATGATTCAAATTAAAGATAGAGGTGATAATTTAATTATGTTGCTATATATTTACATAAATATAAAAATATGAATGCTTTTATATGTGCGTTCATATATATGAATATAATTACATATAAACACATAAATATGCATGCGCACTTGCATATTCTTATATTTATATAATCATAATTATAATCAAGCTACCATCAAGCCGAACACGATCAAACAATATCTACTTTATATTTAATTGCCTCATTCAAGAAAATAGATGAACTCAAGCGAATAATCAAGCTGAATATGATCAATGCAAATAACAAGTTTTTTTTTTTTTTTTTACTGCCATAGCAATTTCAAACAAACTTTCCAAATTGTCAGTCACAAACCATCCAGATCAAAATCAACGGCTATCTGCAAAAGAATTGGTTTACATGCACTGTGATGAAATTAATCCAAGCTGCTTGCGATATATAGGAATACTGCCTTCATTCTTTTGAGTTATGGAGAATTCAAAAGGATGTATTTGTAAATGCATGCACTTAAATTTTTGTAAAGGCATGCATGCATCTGGCCATCATCATATTTGGAAGGCTGTGAAATAATCAGTTTCTTTGAGGAAGTGTGTTGGCTTATTTGAGTGAATGACCAAAAGGGGGACTATTTCGTTCAGTTCTATAATTTTAGGCAGTTATTTTACTAAGTAAAATTTGATTTGGGGCTAATGAATTTCATTTGAGTTAAAAATGTGACTAAAATTATCATTTAAATTTGTGATAATATTTTATATTGATGAATAGCTAAAGATTACTATTCTTTTAATATTGTCTGAGTGTCATGCATGATGTCTATCAATTTAAAATGAAAATTAGTTTTTTTTTCTTATCAAGCAATTAAAAATAATATTGATATGTCACAAAAAATCTCATTTATCATGCATGAATCTCGAGGCAATCCTAGTATAAAACTTTCAAAATTGAAATTGGGACCATTCGAACTCCAATTTCAGCAAATTTATAGTCAAACTAAATGTCTCGAAAAGATGAACCCAATGACACCAAAATCGGTCCAATCTGAGCCCAAATGGGTCCAAATTGAGGGCCTGAAGCACATTTAGAAGGTTCAAAACATAAGTTGGATGTCCAAATGATATGCAAATATAACATGCTTATAGTTGAATCGAGCGACACAATGAGACGAATCTAACAAGCCCAAGATTGCCTAATTTTGATATCATTTGGGCATATAAATACTTGACAAACACTCTATGATTAAGGGGATCAACATGGTTTTCCGATTGAACACCCCCAACATGTACTTGATATTCTTCATATTTTCAGGGCATGCTACTCCCAAAAAATTATAAATAGACCCCTAATTCTTTACATAAGAGGGAAGGAGAAGAGCTCTAGAACTTGAAGAATCCAACCACCATCACCCAACCATGGTTATTCTGACCACTGTCGCTTGACTATGGTCCTTTTAACCTCAGTCACCCATCGACTACGGTCTCCCAGATCACTGTTGTCTGACTACAATTATTCTGACCATTGTCGCCGCCCTAATGCTGTCCTTCTGACCTTTGTTTCCCACCAACTATGATCCTTCTAACCTCTGTTACTTACCGAATACAATCAATCTGACAATCATCGCGCATTTACTACGCTCCCTCTAACCACTTTTGCTCGCCGATTACGATCTTTTGAGCACCATTGCCCACCGACTACAATTCTCCTTACTAAAAAAAAAAGTCAACACTATCTTAAGAACAACTAACATGTAATGAATTATATGCAATATGTATTTAGTATATCAAGCTAAGGCCGTCCACTAGAGAAGAGCTTCATTTGTAATCAACTATCAATACTAGTTGATTCATTCAAACTAACACTACAGACAAATCTCTTATTACTAGTAGCTCATATTCACAAGAAATTGAAAAATTATGCTGGAAAGTCCACGTAATATCCACCAGTTACACCACCACTAATACCGGTGGATATATATATGTTGGGAAGTCCGTCGATATACGCAGTTTTTCATGTAGTAGGGGCTAGGCTTCCTGCATATTTTTCTCCACTTTTTGGATTTTTCACATAAAAAATCTAGATTTCTCTTATGATTGATGCACCCCTCTCTTTTTATCTATCAGTGTGGTGGATCTTCGTTTGAAGCTAAGACATTAAGCTTTACATCCCTCTATCATCGTCAATGTTTCAAGACGCAATGAATATGAAGATATTTGAATTCTTTTCCTTTATCTTTATTAGTGGTAACATTTACTCATCTCTCAATACATGACAAAATATTTCATGTTCTTTCTCTTTATGTTTAGTGGAATTTTATCATCTTTATGAGCTTCTACACATTAATAGATTGTATTTAGCCACCTAAATCTTAATGTCCATTTTATTTGGTTGATCTAATTGTAAATGTTTTGTAGTCTATCAAATTCACTCAAAAGATTGCTAATTTTATAATTAAAAGTCACGCCCTATTATCTAAAGTGGAAATTTTATTTTCTTTTCTCTTTATTATATTTTCAACTCATTCTATTCGTTTTTTTCTTTTAGTTAAAAATCAATAATCATGAATTCAATAAAAAAGAGCAAGGCGTTATATCTAGCTTTAATATGATATTTTCATTCTTCTACCCCAATTGTAACCTAGTTAGGTATCATTCTTAATTTAAGCTAAACGGTCAACTAATTGATATTTTCATCCTTTCATCCCAATTGTTTCCTAGTTTAGTATCAGTCTTAGTTTAAGTCTAAC
The DNA here is from genome assembly GCA_016618105.1 of Dendrobium huoshanense. Taxonomy (NCBI): domain Eukaryota; kingdom Viridiplantae; phylum Streptophyta; class Magnoliopsida; order Asparagales; family Orchidaceae; genus Dendrobium; species Dendrobium huoshanense. The sequence goes on from CM028359.1 coordinate 79,039,778, forward strand.
TGTTAACCAATTGGTACAACCTTACCATCATTTTTCATTATCTTAAGTCATTTCACATATTACTTTCAATAATCATTTAAGAGTCATCAACCCTTATCCGTCGATGTAATTCAGCTAATCAGTTATAGGCTGCAATCAGTATTACACAATCATCCTCTTATTTAAAAATAAAACCCATCAATCCACCCTCATATATAGGATATTATATTTTAATAGTCAACTCAAATTAAGTATAATATAAACAACCAACATTTCTTACTTATATGCATGCACTACAATTATTTCATATCAGTTGTATCAATGAAATACAACATAAAATACTTAAATCTATATAATACAAGAAATCTTTAGTAGCTTTATCCCTCGTTTTCCCAGGCCTATGCTTGACCCATTGCACTCACAACCTTGGTGGCATAGCTCTTGCGGCGCACCATATACGCATAATGCACCAGTGCTTGATATGGTATAGGTTTACGAGTCAGGTTAGGTCAACCTGGTTACCTGCGCTGGTAGGGTCTGAGTTAGAATTCCTAATGTGTGTGACCCGTTTGTAAAACTAGGTTGGGTTAAGGTCAACTTTTTTGGACTGAAGTCAATTCGGGTTGGACCCAAACCCAACCCATTAACCTATTTTGACACCCCTAATGACACTAATATCTTCTTTATCATTCTTCATGACCATAAGTTAATAGCTAATACATAATAAATCCTAAATTATACATAATCTAATAAATTATATTAAATATTTCCCAAGTAATATTTACCTCCAAGAAAATTATGTGCTTAATAAAATAAATTAAAATAAAATGTTAATCATATATTAACCATGGAGATAATCATTGATCAATTAATAAATCTTAATTATTTTTTTTATAAACTAATTAAATTAAATCAAGATTATGATTGCATTTATCTTATATCTTAGATTATTACCTATTAGAGGAAATAAACTAAGGTGGAGTTGAGAATATATTTTTTCATCCATTAGGGTTCTCCCTAGCCTTCACTCATCATGTCATCATCTCTTCATGTTATGGAGTTCATTTCTCGCAATTTCATCTACCACGAGCTCATGGAAGCTTTCCTTAATCTTTGCTTTATTTTTTGCTTTCGTTTGCCTGCTTTGTGCTGACTTGTTTCACTTTTTGCTTCTTTTGATGCTAGCCCTCTTTTTTTTTTTGTTGATCAAAAGGTTTCCTTTACGGCTAGGGGCTATTCTCAGCACTTAGTTTATCTTTTGTGGTGGTTCTCTCTATTTCAGGAGGGTCTTCTTCTGTTTGAGTTTTTTTTTATCAGAATGATAGGTCCCCCATCTAATTTGTAACAACACAAACTCTTAATTATAAAGATATTATTCTCATTGTCTTAAGGGCCTCATAGTTTTATTTTGTTGGTGTAACTTCCTAGGAGGTCACATATCCAAGGATTTTTTTAGGAAGAGCAAACTTACATATAGAGTTTCTTAATAAAATTATGTTAATTATATAAAAAAGTGCCTCATTTTTATTGGGTTTAGCTTCTTTTACTTAAGAGGTTTTATAATCTTCCCATCTTAAGTAACTAATATTCTAATTAGTATCTTTATCCCAGAATCATCCACCAGGCAGATAGGATTCTAGAGGTGGCTCCTACAAGTTCAAGTGGTGACTCCCACCACATAATACTGTCCCATATAGAGTTCAAGAGGTGGTTCCCATGATGTAGCATTTTATCTTGTATGACACAGTTCCTATCTTCAAGCTGGTATATTTCTTTGATACCATTTGTAACAATCAAAACTCTTAACTATTGAGATATTATTCGCTTAGGCCTAAGGGCCTCACGATTTTATCCTGTTGGTGTAACTTCCCAAGAGGTCACACATGCTAGAATTTCTTCATGATAAGCACGCTTAATTATGGAGTTTCTTAAACATGAAAAGGTGCCTCTATGTTTTAGAGTTTAGCTTCTTTTACTTAAGGGGTTTCACATAATCCTTAGGGGTTGCAAACCTGCGGCTAAGGTGAATAATTTAGGATTCTTTAGAAGTTTTGGATATGGTTATTGGCCAATCTACCGTTCCTTTAAAGTAGTTATGGTAATACTTCCTCTTTTTCACCACCTATTTTCTTTGTTCGCACTTCTTTTTAGGGTGTATAAATGGTAATGTTTTTGAAAGATGTGTTTTGAGACTTGTTGGGTCTTTTGAATTTATGCTTGTGGGTAGTTTTCTATTAGGCATCCCAACTTGGATTCTATTCATGCTTTTTTGTGAATCTTATACTTTCAGGCTCATTCTCAATAAGTTTATTGGATGACTATCATGTTTCTATTTAACTTGCAAATGACTTAGACTATAGTAGGGTCTTTGCTAAGAGATCTTATTACATTAATACCTGTCAAATATGTTTGTTGAAATGGATGCCATTTTTTGATGTTAGGGAAGAATCTCCTATTAGTCTTGTATGGATTTTCTTCCTTAATTTGTGTTTATATTTTTTTAACCATCAAGTCTTATATACTTTAGCCTCAATTTTTGGATGTCCTTTGCAAAATGACCATGGAACAAACTTAATCTAGGTCAACATGACTTAATTGAAATTGATACAACTAAAAAACTCCTAAAGGAAATTTGGCTTGGCTAACTCAAAGAATCTAGGACACATATAAAAAATAGAATTTGAAAATTTTCCTTTATTTTGTAATCATTAGAAAATTCATGGGTATGTTATAAATGAGTGCTTTATTTTGTATCCCTAATTAAAGAAGGATAATACTAAAAATAAGGAGGTAGAATTACAAAAAGTTGTGTTTTTTCCTATTGTTGGCAATAATCATATTAATGCTAATTTGGAGTCATCAATTATAATGCAAGTGAAGGGCCTAATAATTTTTAGTAGGGTAAGTTAGATGACATTATCGAGGATATTGAGGAATCTATTATCCCATTAATCCATCACATGGGGTTATTGATAATTTACATTAAGGTAATTATATTTCTTCATCTCTTAAGTCTTCTCTCAAGGTTGACAAAAATATGATTTAGATATAGATCATATTAATCTATTGAGCCTCCTCACCCAAAACAATGCATGTCTATGCTTATGGTAATATTATGGTAATACTGGTCTTGAAGCTCAAATTTGTAATCAAATGGCTCCTTTTATTGGTTTTATTCCTTCATTTACCAGTGTAGACATTCCCAATTTATTATCCAAAATTTATATTCCTATTTCTCCCTCTTATGTTGGTGTGTTTGAGTATAATTTAGAGGGTTTGCTTCAAGAGGATAAGCAATCTAAGGAGGATCGTGATGAACCCTCTGTTACTTTTTACCCTTCTCACCATTCTTATTTTATTTGGGAAGAGGGAGAGATTAATTTTGTAGAAGGTGTCTTTCATAAAGATGTTAATTTAAATGTTATAGAAGTTGCAAACGATAATTTCTCTCTAGCTTCCATTAAGAAAAAGAGGGATAATAAAAAGAAAAACATGAATCACAGTTCAATTGAATTTAAAACCACTAAATATAATGTCACTCTTAAATTTATTTTTAATGTTTAAAAATATAATGTGTTTGCTCTCTCTGATTGGAAGGCCTATGGGTTGCTTCTTATCTATGCCCAATTTTTTCTACTTTGCTTTGTATTTTTTGTGTGATGGTTTCCCCTTTTTTTTTTCTATTTCTATTAGCTTATGGTCCATTTTCTACTGATGGGTCATGGCATTATCTTAATCTTTTGTGGTTGTGGATGTGTTTGGTAAGCAATGCTTCAATGGGAAGTAATGATGCAGTGGGATGTAATACTTCACTGAGATTTATATTATTATTGACTTCTTTTCTTCCAAGGGGTGGTTGTTTAATTATGATGAATGTTCTTGGTGTCTACTTGGCCCCCTTATTGCGTGGTTATTTGTGTTATCTGGGGAAACTAATGGGTGACTTTATTATGCACTCCAAAAATTCAGCCCCGGCCTCTGCCTGCTTTGCTGCTTCATTCGGGAGGGGGGGGGGGAGTTTTAACAAATTAAGTTCCGGGGTAAATTTTGGAAGGCATATGGGTTTGTAGATAAGATACTAACCAGAGATTTCTCACTCATTTTACGAGGACTTTTTTATTTGAGTTTTGGTTTCCTATAGGCGCAAGCCTCTATAGTTAATTACCTCTCTCAATCACGAGAGAGAACTTTCGATTAAGGCTAGTCATCAATCGAATACGTAGAGATATGTAGTATCTGGCATATAGTAGATACATGGGTTTGGATTTGAGAATTAAGTTTGATGTCAGGAATTTGAAAAGTTTGATATTTAAAATAGAAAATTTCATCATCTTGCACTTAAAGCAGATGGTGAGGGAATGGATGATGGACTCGATCAAGATCCTATGGTTCCGTCGTTCCGGTCCATTATGGTCCCTAATCTACTTAGTCAGAGGAGGTAGTCGACCCAACCTGACAGAAGGATCCTTGTCGGTAGCTATGGGTTGCTTCGTCCAAGGGGATCTTGTAAACCTAGGATGTATATTTATCTAAGGGGACAAATTTGAATCCACCATAGCTGAGAAAGGGCTTTGTACCTTATCGATCATATCTTATTGATTCATATCTCAAGAATTTGATGACATTAAGGAGCATATTGGCTCTATCCATAACCGATATTTTGTGGTGCTATTTGCTGGCAAAACCACTCGATTTAGAGGGCCCCAGGTCATAACCGTTTATCTTGTAGTGTCATTTGGTGATAAAAATACTTGCTAGAGGACACGTTCAATGTCTTTACTAACAGGAGATTATTTTAGAATAGATCCTAGTGATATTTTCGACTAGACATTCAGCTCTATATGAGCTTGAGTAAATTTTAATTTATCCACCTCAGCAAACTATTGTAGATGATGAATGAATTTTACTTTAAGTATTTTCATGGTTAATTTTAAATTTAAATATTAGAGTTTGATGATTTTTGGATTTTTGTAGAATTTAAATTTTGGGTGGCATTTGAAATTATTTGGAATAGACCCCTCTGATTGAGATATGCATTCAACACGGCCATCATCAGGGTATAAGGGGTTATTTGTGTATTATTGACTCTATCAATTTGTCAACAAATGATTAGGTTTTATAGGATTTATACCTTTGTTGGTAAATTCTCTTGATTATAGGCCTTGAAGACCTAATATGAATGTATCATAATAAATATATCGATTTTCGTATCCGTATATTTATTTTATGGTTTGAACCATGTCAACTCTTATTGATCCGCATAGACGGATCGGGTTCGAATTTTAATTCTATTATTGACCCGTGAAGCATCCCTAGATATCACGTGTGTACTTATAACGCGCTCGCCGGGGTCCATGCGGGTGTTTGGGTATTTTATTATTATTTATTAAATCTTGTTGACTCCTATTTATTTATTTAGGATAATCAAATTCAATTTTATTGACTCGCGCAGCATCTCTAGACGTCACGTGTATGAATACATCACACTCGTCGGCGCCCATGTGGGTGTTTGGGGGTGTTTTGTTATTATTTATTGAACTTTGTCATTTCTTATTTATTTGCTTAGGATGATCAGGTTCAAACTTATTGACCCGTTCATCATCCCTATACATTACGTGTATGAATACATCATGCTTACCGGGGTCCATACGGGTTTTAGTAATTGTACTTATCAATTATGTACCTATGTATATACAAACTACGGTGCATGTGCGGGGGATATTTTGAAATATTTGTAAACACATTCTATTCGCTTGCATGGATGTTGCAGATTCGGTGGCATGGCTTAGCAGCTTGTGGATGCCTTATATTTACTTGTATAAGTGTTGTAGATCTGGTGGCATTGCGTTGTAGATTGTAGACGCCTTCTATCTGCTTGTATAAGTGTTGCAGATCCGGTGGCATGAAATTATAGATTATAGATGTCTTTTATCTGCTTGTATAAGTATTATAGATCCGATGGTGTGGCGTAATAGCTTGTGGGGGTGTTTTGTTTGCTTGTATGAGTGTTATAGATCCGGTGGCGTGGCGTTGTAGATTGTAGATGCCTTATGTCTATTTGTATAAGTGTTGTAGATCTGGTGGCATTTTGAAATACTTGAAATTAACCTCTCTGGTAGAGATCTACATTCAGCACGATCATCATCAAGATATTTGGGGTCATTTCCAATTATAGATTGAATATTGTCAACCCTATCAACTTGCCGATAGGGGATCGGGTTTCATAAGCTTTGTGCCTTTATTAATAAATTCTCATTGTTATAGGCCTTGAAAGCCTAATATGAATGTATAAAATAAATATTCTAGTCAACTTCATGACTACATATTTATCCGATGGTTTAAACCCTATGTACTCCTATTTACCTGCTTAGGAGAATCAGGTATCATAGACTATATGCATTTGTTAGTAAATTCTCTTAATTATAAGCTTTGAAGGTATAATATAAATGTATAAAATAAATATTCTGGTCAATTTTGTGATCGTGTATTTATACGATGGTTCAAACTTTGTCTACTCTTATTTACCTGCTTAAGAGGATCTGGTTTCGTAGGCTTTATGCCTTTATTAGTGAATTCTCTTGATTACAGGCCTTGAAGGCCTAATATGAATATATTAAACAAATGTACCGGTCGCCACAACCGTATATTTATTTGAGGGTTCTAACCTTATTTACTCCTATTGATATGTATAGAAGGATAGAGTTCGAACTTGAATTCACTTATTGGCCCGCGCAGCATCCCTAGACGTAACGTGTGTACTTACAACATGCTCGTTGGAACCCATGTGGGTGTTTGAGAATTTCATTGATTGGACATACCCCTTGTGTACCTATGTGTATACAAACTACAGTGCATGTGGAGGGGTACTTTGAAATATTTTAGTTGTGCATGTAATTGCCATTTGAATACACATAATATTTCATTTGAGAGCTTATATATGCATTCTGTCGGCTAATACGAGTATTATGGATTTGGTGGCAGAGGCATAACAGCTTATGGATGCCTTCTATCTTCTTGTATAATTGTTGCAGATCTGATGGCGGGCGTAGCAGCTTCTAAATTGAATTATTTATTATTTTATACAGGTAGACTGTTGTTCACCACTTGTTGCTTTTTGCAGGTGGATTTTAGTGCACTAATGAATCTCCTGGTTTTGGATATAAGTGAATCGTAGCATTGTCACCTGATTATAATAAGATACATACTCCCTTTTCTCATTCATCAGGAGGTATTTCTAGACTTTGAAATCTGTGACCGCTGCCTTGAAAAGAACTCCTTTTAAGCTCTTTAAAGTAGTAGACTTGTTATTTTTGATGTTTGTGGATATCAGAACTATTTTCTTCCTAAGTATAGGACCAAGAAGAAATTTTGGAACACCATGAAGTTCAGGAAGTTTAGTTCAGATTTATTCAAACGTCTCTTCCATTCTGCCAGGAGGTGTCCTTTTTTGTACATCGAGTTATCTTCATACCTAATGTTCTTATAAATCTCAATCATCATTGTTGTAGGTGATATATAGACTTATGTCCACAATGGTTCGTTGTGCTTACGATATACCGACTGTTGTTATCCACAAGTGGCTCGTGTTTATTTATAGGGACCTGTTGTATTCACTATGACCTACTGAAGGTGTTCGTAGAGGAGCCTTTGTTCCTACATCATATTTACCTTTCATTAATCTCAGGTGGTACTTGATGATTGCACTTGTTTGTAGGGACGGGTCTTCCATTATCAAGTACTAGTATTGCCATTCCAATTTACAGGCATTGTTGCTTGTGTTGGAGATCTCAATAGCTCATATAGTATACACATATGCATTCTACATTCATTTGATGTTCTTGCAAGTACGATGCACCTGATCTCATAGAGACTATTGTAAGAGTCAACTACATTCTTTATTTGTATGCGTTAAGGTCTTGTAGCGCACTTTGAGTCACTATTGACCATATAAATGTTATTTTAGTTCGAGTTCCCTCATATATGATTGAAGCTTTGTTCTTTATATATGTTTGATTCCAAGTTCAGTTTCATTTAGACTTGAATTCATCGAGTTTACAAGTCCACTTAATGTTGTACAGTTTGTATTCAAGTGCTTGTTTAGGGTCTTCTGAAGTCCTTGTAAGTTCAATTACATATTCAAATTGATTTGAATTTAGCTCTAGATTGATCTTATTTTATTTGGATTTGACCTTTTATTCATCATTTAGAATTTGTTCAGCTTAAAGTCCTCAAGTCCACTATTTATTTGAGTCCAAGTTCTTATTCGTTTGAGTTTAAATCAGGTCTGAGTGTGGTCGTATATTCACCCAAAATTTTGGCAGCCTACCGGCGTCTCCCCCGTTTAGGGGAAAAATGTGAAAATCTGGGCCTCTCGCTAAGCTAGAGAAAAGCGTGCACAGTAGGTGCCCTCGTATGAGGACACCGCGGCCGTAAAGTCTTTATTCCCCACTATGCCAGAGAAAGACGTGCATGGGTCTTTGGTATATGTTACAAGAAAAGCAGTTGTTTCTCTGCAGGTATAGAGCTGCATACAGGTACTTAAAAGTTATCCTGGACATGCTAAGAAACTCATGCACCAGGCCTACCAACCTCATCGTAGGTGTCACACTAGGTTCTCTCACACCACGTTGGATAAAAGCATGCATGGGTGATTTATCGGCTCGATACGAATGCCGAGGATATGATTTTAGAGTCGAGGGGTCACTCACCTACCTCATTGTAAGTGTCGCACCATGTTCCCTTCCACCATGCTAGAGAAACGCATGCATGGGTGGTTTGCCAGCTTGATACGCATACCGAGGTAAGGGAGGGATTTTTTATATATATATTTTTTGTTGTCTTTCTTCCGTTTTTATCATGCTCTTATAAACACACACACATAATTATATAAAATAATAATAATAATAATTAGTTATAACCAAAATAACTATTATTATTATCAAATTAACCTACTCTCTACCTCACCACTGGTGACTTGAGGAAGAGGTGGCTGTAGCAAAAGGGGTCGGGTTGGGTTTAAATCGGAGGCAGCTACGGGTATAGAAGCAGAGGTCGAATGGTTGTGGAGTTCGGTTGGCAGATTTACAGGGCATGACCGAAGGAGTGCTAAAACGGAGTGAGTTGCCTTCACAATGAGCAGAGCTCCTATTGTTGCCTATGATTGAAAATGTCGTAACCTCTAATCCGACCAGAAGGAGGTCATGGAACGAGCAAAGTTGTAAGGGACGAAGTGGCGCGCGTAAGGGAGAAAGTTTTTTCACAGCGGCGAGCTCCCTTGCTTCTGATCAAAGTGTTGAACTTTCGATCCACATGAAGGGAAATCAGTCGAAGGAGCGAAGCCGAACATCGATGATGGGGTCGGAGAAGCACGTGAAATGGAGAAAGTTTCCTTCACGCGAGCGAGCTCCAATCGCTGCTTTCGATTCTACTAAAAGGGAAAGTCATCGGAGGAGCAAAGTCGAGCAACGACGAAGGGTCGAAGAAGAGCAAAATCAGGAGAGAGAAAAGGGCAGAGCGAGAGAGAGGAAGAGGTCGAAGGCCTCATCCCTTCAACCATTTAACGACACGAGCAGGTCGTGCAACATGGGAGGAGGTCGCGAATGTGTGTGACGTGTGTCGGATGGCTTCGACAGAGCAGCTAAGCGATTTAATTTGATTTTTTTTTGTTCGTAGGTCAACATTCATTACTATTGGGTTTATGAGACTATATGCTTTTTGAATGGTTTTTTCTTTTGTCCTTCCAAAGATACTGCTCTCCTCTTTGGTAGCTTATTCGCTTTCACTCTCTTAAATTATTCTTTCTTTACTCTTTTTTTTGTGCTATTGATGGTTAGGGGTGACACATGGCTATAAATTTATTTAGTGATACCAAAGATTGAAACTCTTACTATGCTGCTGCTCATAGTGAATTTCATTTTCTCTTGATTATGAGGAATAATTAGATGACTATCAGCATTTATTATATTTGGGTGGAGGATATGGATATTTTTTTGTACATATTTTTTTTAAAAGAGAATTCCATTAGATAAAAGAGGCATTACAATACAAGCCCAAAAAAAGAGATCATAGATAAGACAAATACAGTAAGAGGATAGAACAATTAGTGTACAACCAAACAACCTGAATAAGACAATGAAAAAATAAATCCTAAAGCAACTGGACTCATACCGCCACCTGGTTGATAGCCTTGGGACATCCAAGGAGGAAACATAGGCAATCACATAGATTCCAAACACATTAGGTTCACTAAAGTAAACTGATAAGGAAAAGGACCACCAAGGTTGCAAACCAAGCCATGGCCATCCTCGGGCATGCAGGGATACTGCTTCATCATAGTCCAAAGCATATTATAAAATCACAATAGAGTAGGTAAATAAATCAAGTAACCGAGTCATAGCACACTAAAACCAAGCCAAAACAAGCTACACTAGAACGTCCCAAACCAAAAAAATTGACAGCAACACAAGAGAAATAAAAAATAGCTAGCCCTGTAAACGAAAACAAAAGGAAAAAGAAAAATCTTATCTCCTAGATTTGCATCGACACTATTTGCCACCATGAGAGAATTAGGGGGGGGGGGGGGGGGGGGTTCCTAAGCATGAGAAACCTCCAAACCATGAAAACCCTGTGTGGCCCCAACGTCACCCCCAAGTCATCCTCGAGATCACATGAAGTGTCATGGTAATCATCTAACCAATCAATTTACCTCAAACATGACTCGCTTGATCTCAACAAAATTTGCAACTTAAGAACATTAGGTGAAATCTGCTTGACAGGAACATCAACCAAATAATCATAAATAACACTCCCTCTAATAGAGGGATGTCCGACCGGAGCACCATGATCCAAATGGTCAACACCATCAACCTCCTCCACTCCAAGAGCCAAAGCAACACAACAATCCTCAATCACACTCTTTAATTAAATTAACATCCACTGACTCAAGGAAAGCTACATTAGAAGAAACCAAATTATCAGAGTTAAGGCAATCAACATCACCCTCAACCAATGTAGCCATAATTTCTTACTCCCCAGAATTAATTATAGAAGGATCATCCCCATCAACACCACTATTATTTAGAGGAACATCACCAACACAATGATCCACCCAAACTAAAGGCGGAATATCACTAGCATTTTGTGAAGTATGAGTACCTACCAAAGGTCCCTCCACCATAGGAGGAAAAACATCTTTCACATGAACCAAATTAGGAAACAAAATTGAGTAAACATCTCTCACATGACCCAAAGATTAATAATGAGAGCAATACGGGGGAAATTCTTCCATCTCCATGGATTGAATGTACCCCACAGAATCAGAGCCAAGACACACTTGATTAGGATAACATTTATTAATAACTAACTCAATAAGTATACGAGCCACCGAAGGTCTAGTGCCACTAATAGTAGCATTATCAGTATGCGTCTACCAAACAAAGACCCTAACTCATGCAAAATGCAAGGCAAATAGAGATGCGGGCGGAGGTAGGGAAATGACACCCAAATGGGAATAACAAGAGATTCAACATTCACATTAAAGTGAGAAGACTACTGGAAAAGCTTCATATAACAATTGTTGAAAAAATAGGAATGGTGGGAGAACACCTAGTAGTAATCCAAATAATTTCTCAGTTTAATCTGAATATTCTTAGGGTTAACAAAGTAATAGAAAATTCACCAGTCAATTTCAAATTTAAAAAAAAATTATGAATGGCATCAAGCGGGGGGCAACGAGTAGGGAACTTCCCAACTAAAACAAACTCAAATAGAGCAACAAGGGAACTCATTTCAGCTTTTGAAATCAATAAAGATGGCAAACCATGGCGAGAAGAAGGTTTGAGCGGCAGAAATAGCAGAGAAGCCAACTCACAAGAAGAAACCTCACGTAAAGACCATGATTTGTGTTTAACATCCAAAAAGTTGGGGTCATTCAAACAAAGAGTAGACATGCCCGCTTTCGAAAGAAAAAAAGAGAAAAAAAAATGGATTAAGGAAGAAGAGGCAAGGTTACCCGACCGAAAGAGCCACGAGCAAAAAACCTTAGACATCGCAGGAAAAAGGTGAAATCATTCTACTTGGATGTTTGAAGGAAGCCGAACATGTGGAGGAGGAAGACCGATTGGGTCTCGATTTGGTCAGGACGGAAGCAAACGAGCATAGGATCCGCGATCTCGGGAGGGAAGCTACAAACTGAGAATGGGCTTGGGACCAAGCGTTGGGATCGGCTAAGGCGAGAGTCGACAAGGCTGGGTCGGTCGAGAGAAGAGGAGGCGGAGGGGCTTCAGCTCCAGGAGCTCAGTTCGAACAAACGTAAGAGGAGTGGGAGGCATGCGAACTAGGGGAAGAAGCTTGTAGCTAGGGAATACCATCCAATAGCTCACTAAACATTAAACTAATTAGGCTAGTAAGATTATGTTTGTGGATACATGAATGTTCTTACTTTTGATATAATAGGGTCAAGTGAATTTTTCTCTTTGGCTAGATATGTGAGAACTGTTGGTACCTTCTTTTATTTTGAATTATGATATTTTTCAATGTAATGATTTGATTGAAGGTGGATCATTATGGGTAGCGGGTATAATAATTTTTGCAAAGGTTGATTTTGGTGAGATACAACACTTATCAGAGCCATGTCAACTCAACTTAGTTTCTAAATTGCTTTTGCATTGTTGGTCATTATTTAGTTGTCTTTGGCCTGATGATTACATGATTATTATCATTCATTGTTGTTGGCTGATGCACAGATTAATTGACTTCTTTCTTGCATTATTGTTATGTGTTCAAAGTGTTGGTTATTGTGTTGCTGATTTAGATTGTTGTTGGGTAGTTTGGTTGTTACTTTTGGATGCATATATTAGTCCCGCTAGATGGAATGGAATTATGGTGGCCTGGCTATCATATTATTGCTACTATGGATTTGGGCTATCTTTAATATGTTGTTTAGAGATCATTCTTTTCTTTATGTTGATGCACAAGCATGTTGTTATTTTTATGCCTTAAAATTTGTTTTTTTTTTTGCAGGTATCTCAAGTGTAGTACCTGATTGAGTGTCTTGTTTATCTTAGCTTTGGGTTGCTTTGATTTTTTGGGCTTTATCTCCTTACCTAACTTTGATTAGTTTTTCTTATTTGCTCATTTTTGTTCATCGTCAAAGATCTTTGTCTCTAAGAATTTTTTTAGTTTTTTGATTGTAGCTCTTTGGTCATTTAATGAGTTTTCGGTCACTAAAAGAGTTGGAACTTTTTGTTTTATGGAATAAAATTTATCCTTTCAAAAAAAAAAAAAAAAAAATCCTGTCTTAGATTATGAAAAGCAGTTGTTAGCTCTAGGGGTGCAACCGAGTCAAGCCAGATCACGAGCCGGCTCGGGCTCAACTTGTTAATGGGCTTGACGAGCTGAACTTATCGAGTTCGTGTGTTGAGCTCGAACACGAGTTCGAGCTCGAACGCTAAACGAGTACGAACACTGGGCTGATCGACTCGATGGCTCGTCGAGTAGCTCCCGATTGCGGGAGAGGGTTGCGTCTGCGGGAGCGGGTCGCGTCGGCGGGAGCTGGACAGCGAGCGGGAGCGGGTCGCGTCGCGTCTGAGGGAGCGGGTGCGGGAGGGAGCACGAGTGCGCGACTGCGGGAGTAGGTCGCGTCGCGTCTGTGGGAGCGGGTGCCTCGCGGGAGCGGGTGCCTCACGGGAGCGGGTCACGCCGCGTTTGCGGGAGCGGGAGCGCGATTACGAGAGCGCGACCGGGAGTGGGATAGCGAAGAGTGGGATTCGCGTACGAGGCATCCGCTCGACGAGCTGCTCGACTCGACTCGTTTCGTGAGACGAGTCGAGCTCGAGCTCGAGCTCGGTATTTGGCGTCGAGCTCGACTCAAACACCCCTTGGCTCGAGCTCGACTTGACTCGTTTACACCCCTAATTAGCTCTAAGCCAAAGCAGCACATATTAATAAATCATGTTAGACATTTTATGACATAAACCTCAAATCATACATCTCAAAGTACTAATTTGAGATGTTCACAGTCACCCGAACAAGACGTTAATCCGTCCACATCCAAATTATGACATACCTTATTCCTTTTTCTTTTTACAATGTATTATATTTTATAAAGAAAAGCTAAATATATTCCCCTCATAAAACATTAAAGTTCTATATAAAAATTGTTTTTAGTTTTTTTATATAAAACTCCATAGTAGCCGAATGTATGGCACGAGGCACATAAATTTTATAAGAAATTCCTGACAGAAATTCATGTAAGTAGTTTACGTAAATTTATTTGTTTTTTATGTTCAGTCTGGAGTTACGAGACCGTCGAGGGAAAGTATTTTTTTGAGAGACAAGGTAAATATATTATTTTAATAAATTAATAGAAAAAGACAAAACATAGATGTTCAAATTACAATACTCAATATAAAAGCATAAAAAATATTTTAATTTAAATAAAACATAATTAAAATCTAGTTTAATATTAAATTATATTCTTGATAGAAAATAAATAAAAAATTAATATTTCTAACAAAATTAATCTATATTTAGAACGAAATGAAGATTTAATGCATTCAAAAGATTAGATTTTCATGGACAAGATTTTAAAGTTTATTTTAAAATTTTGATAGATTAAAATCTTATTTTTTTAAATTTAATAATTAAGGTTCTGTTTTTGAATAACTTTCTTGATATTTTATCTTTCAGATTACAATCATAATTCTATTTGACTTTTGTCTCCTTTCAACTTTAATTAAAGTTTTTTTTGGGTATTAGAAAGCTACTTTTCACATAAGCTTTCAAAAAAATTACTTCAAACACTATAGTATTGCAGCTGCCCAAATCAATCCTAAATAAATTTAATTTTTAAGAATTAGTCAACCTTTAAATTTTCTTTTGATATATTGCATTTAGATAGGAGAATTATTGTGTGCAGAGTCCGGACGGGAAGAACCGTTCGGATTGTTAGTGTACACACTATGTATTAATATATATACATAGTGTATACACAGTGTGGAATTATGTACATAATGTGTACACTCATATGTTCGAACAATTCTTCCCATCTAGACTCTACACAGAATAATTTCTCCTTAGATAGGAATTATTACTCCTTTAAGTTTATTTCTTTTTAATATAGCTCATTTAAAATTAGCAAGTTTTTGTCACTTTAATATCTTTGTATTTTTTTTTTTGAAGAAATTAAATTTTCCCTTTTCAAAAAAAAAAAAAAAAAAGGAAATAGATATATATAATATATATTAATATAACTCTAGAATAATAATATTCTGTTCGAAAAAGTTACGCTACAATTTAGTCGGAATAATGTAACATGGATGAACTACAAAACTATTCTTTATAAAATTGGAATGATATAGATTAGAAGTACGCGTCCAAGACAGCATTTTTTTGAACTAAATATATAAGTATTAAACATATATTTATTACTTCAATCATATAATAATCTGATCTCCATCAAGAGATCTTCTTCGTTGCTCTAATCTTCTCTGCAAATTCCCTTAATCTCCTCAACGCAACCTCCAACGTTTCCTGGCACATATTCGCAAAGCAAACCCTAAACCAACCTGCCTCCGAACAATGGCAAGAAGACCCCGGAGATATATTAAGCTTCACTTCATCCACTATCACCTTCCAAAGCTTCAGCTCGCCTTCTTTACTCCTCTCTTCAAGAAACTCACCGAGATTAACCCAGCAGAAAAGCCCAGCATTCCCCTTCAAGCAATCAATACCTGAATTCCTAAGCTCATCAACAATGCGTGAATGCCTCTCTTTCAATCTTTTTCTATTAGTTTTAATATACTTCAAAGTAAACTCTTCATCAGATAGCATGAAAGATAACATCTTCTGAGTTTGGGAAGAGACAAGGCTGAAGCTTGACATTCTTCTGGCCGTTTTTACTACTTTGTCATTGTAAGAATATAGAGCTCCCACTCGGAAGCCAGGGAGTCCTAAGTCCTTCGAGAGGCTATAAACTATGTGAACTTGCTTAGAATTTATGTGGATTCGATCTTCGACGATTTCTGCGACGCTCACAAAGTCGTTCGAGGAGAAGACGGAGCCGGAGTAGATCTCATCAGAGATCAAATGGATGTTCTTTGTGTTGATGAAGTTTAGAATGTCTTCGAGGAGAGGGCGAGGCGAGGAAATTCCGAGGGGGTTGGAAGGGTTCGTTATGAGGAGGGCTTTGACTTTAAGGTTCGATGCTTCTGCGTTGGCAAACGCCGTTTCGAGGGATTGGAGAGTAAGTTGGAAGGAGTTGGAGCTGTGGCAAGGGATGGGGATGATGGCAACTCCTGTCCTCCAACGAAGATCTCTGTTGAATCTGTTCATGATGAAGAATACTTAGCAATATTGGTTATTTTGCTATGCAAGTAACAATGCTTTATAGTTCGGCTAACGGCCTATTTTTTTCTAAAGGAAATGTAGAGCAATTAATAAAAAGCATTTGTAGTTACCCTGGATAGTAAGGAGTGGGAACAAGCAAGGCATCACCGGGATCAGCTAGAATAAAGGTCAGGAGCTCGTTGGTGGCGGTGGCACCGGCGGTGAGGACAATACGATCAGGATCAAACTTTGCACGCCCTGATCTTATTTTCTCCATGAAGCTTGCCATTGCCTGAGAAGCAGTACTGAATTATTAGGAGAATGAAAACATCTTGAGCCTAAGTAGAATATAATTATTAAATTTTACTAATATATTAAACTAAATAAGGTAAGTGGTTAATTATTATGAGGATTCAACATGAGAACAACCAGCCATAGATAATTCCAGTTGCCTGGAAAGTTTGCAGCTTTGTCAGTTAGTGGAAGAACAACTGAACAAGGTGTCAAATAATGGCAACTCTTTTATTTTGCTGCCGTTCTTTGTGATAACAAAAGTAGTAGCATGACCATATAATAAAAAGTTGCAAACCAAAAAGTTTACATAGTTTCTGTTGAGAGAGAGAGAGAGAGAGAGAGAGAGAGAGAGAGAGAGAGAGAGAGAGAGAGAGAGAGAGAGAGAGAGGTGGGGGGACCTTTCTGAAAGTTTGGAGGCCATGATAGTCCTGGAACAAGGCATTTTCTCTGAAACTGGAGGGGCCGGAGCCCCAGTTGTAAGCCTCTGGGTGCTCCTCCAGGTAATTCTCAAGCAAATCAAAAGAGACCTGTGAAAAGAAATAAAGGCTCAGGAGTCAATTATAGGACAACTCTTCTTCAGCGCTGCCTCCTTAATGAGGAGAATTAGTTCATCTTACTTGGTTCTCAGCTAAGCCCATTTGAATGACTCCAGTAGGGTTTTCCTTGGGATCATAAGGGTTCTCATTATATGCTTTCCAACCAGCAAAGTATGGTGATTCCTCTCCATGGGCATTTGAGTTTGCCATTTTTGATAGTGGGGCTTCAAGCCCAATTCCTCTAGCCATAACTCAATGGTAGATTTCTAGAGCTCAAGAAGAACACTGAGAAGAGGAAGCAAAAGCCACAAGGAAAGTGCTGGGGTGGTATATGCTTCGAATTCCTCATATATATATACACACACGGAGAGAAAGAGAGAGCTATAAGCTCTCAGCTCAAACTTCTTGCATGGAAATTATATTAAAATTCAAAGAAAATAATGATTGGGTGGAAGTGGACAGCATCAAGCATCTCCATTTCAAAAAAGAGTTTTATCTATAAGGCCAGCTGTGATCCTATTATATTCATTAAAGTGGAAAGTTCTCCCAGGCCCCATCCCCATTGGTATTCCCTTCATCCTTCTTAATGTCGCAGTTTGGAATGATCTATTAGGAGAAACAAACTAGTTATTATTTTGATGTTAGGAAAAAAAAAAAAAAAACTAAGCAGAAACACACGGAAACCCATCGTTGCTTAGATTGATTGGTGGGTGAGAATGGTTGGGAACCCCCAACCCATGCTCGATTCCCCTCAAGCGGCAGCACCTCTTAAGTGGGGCCCAATCAAGTGTGGGTCAGAAGGTTTCTGGGGTGGGTGCCTCTTCTAGGTCAGTCGAGGATTAATCACACTGTCAAGCACCCTTTCGGGGGAGACAGCGGGTAAATACCCCGTTACCAAAAAAAAAAAAAAAAAAAAAAAAAAAAAAAAAACACACATGGAATATTATAATATATACGTGTTTATGACTAAAAAATTAAATCATTTACATTCAAGATCATATTAATTTCATTGTATTAGCCTAATTACAATTGCATAGCAAGCACCCTTTAAATATTAGAAGAATAACGAAACTAATATAATACATCAAGTACATGCCATTATTAGAATTCTAAGTTATAGTTATATTATCTATAAAGTATGAGTTGAAAGAGTGCCACTCATGCTCTCTCCCTAATGCGCCTTCTCGGGCAATTTTAGGGTTCCTCTCTTCCTCATTTTCTCTCCTCGCCTCAACGCTCTTTTCTTCTGACAATCTCTTGATTTTTCTTCCATTTTGTGGTTCTGGTGCTCTCCTTGCTATTTGGCATTGCTAGGGCTTCGGTGGGATGGCAGGGGTTTCGTCCTCTACTCCATGGGGGAACATTTCCTCCCATATGCAAGATAAGAATAAAGGGTTCTTTAGCTTGGACTCTGGTACGTGGGCATTCTCCTACTCATTCTCGCTCTTTTAAGGATGTTCTTTCTGGAAACACGTCGGCATGTCATGATACTCTTCCATCTTTAACTCAGTCTATCTTTAATGGTTTGCCGACTGTTCTAATTTTGTTTAATGAAGAAGTTCTCAAACTTGCTTCTCCTTTTCAATTTACATTAGTTGATAAATTTGGCTTGCATAGGATGAAACTTGATTTGATCTGAGCTTTACTCGATAGTTTTAAATTGTTTAGCTTTTTCTATTTCATCTTGTTAGATTCTAGATATGTCGCGATTTAGCTTTTTAACGATTTAGGCTATAATAGGGTTTTGTGAGAATATCATACTTTATCAATAACTGCCAAATGCGTATTCTTAAATGGACCTCTTTCTTTAATGCTTGAGAAGAATCTTCCATTGTGTCTAATTGGATTTCATTTCCTAATCTTCGGCTGCATTTTTTCAATGCGAAAGTTTTGCATGCTCTCGAATTTATTTTTGGTCATCAGCTACAGGCCGACTATCTAACAGCTTCTAGGACTCACACCTCTGTGGCTAGGGTTCTAGTTGAAGTTGATATTACAAAAAAACATGCACAAGAAATTTGGGTTAGTTCTAAGGATTTTGGTTATTTACAAAAAGTCGAGTTTGTATGATTCATGGACATGTTATTACTGATTGTTTTAAATTGCATCCGAAATTGAAAAAAAATTCAAACCTCTCGGCAAGGAAGGTGGTTTCTTATTCAACAGATACTGTGCCCACCGTGACTAACAATGATCATATTCTTTTGAATCAAGTCGAGACACCTTCCCCTATTGTTAAACATGGGAATGATGTTCTTTTCATTGCAGATATTCCAAATGTTTTCGGAAGGTAGAAATGTTCTTTTACCGGATAAGGCTTCTCCTAGCGAAGAGGCTCTCAATGAAGGTGCTAAGGTTCCTAATTTTTTTATGACAATTGATTCTATGCTTCAAAATAATGAAAATCCCTCTCAATTGCTGCATGTGGATAATAATGAAAGGGATAATATTATGGAGGAGTGTGAAGAAGGGGAATTTGTTCCTAAATATATATTTGACCCAATATTTGTGGATCATATAAATAATATTGATAAAGGGGATCCTAATTCTTCTCATCTTGTTGATAGTGGTTCTAAAACTATTGATAAGGAGGTTTTTATTAAAATGGATAAGAAGAAAAAGAAAAATGGTAAAGCCCCATTACCTGATACACCTTGTTCTACTAGAGCTCAAACTTTTGCTAAAGATTGTAATGATTAATGCTCTTATATGGAATGTGAGGGGTATTTTGGGGGGGGGGGGGGGGGGGGGGGGGACTCTAGAGTTAGAGTCAGGAATTTTTGTAGAGTACATAATATTCAATTGTTGGTTTTACTCGAATATTTTATTTCTGTTGATAAATTTGTTTTTACCACTTCTTGTCTGGATTTTGAAATAAAGTTTGCTAATTGTGCTAATAAAATTTGGATTATGTTAAAGAGTGATATTAATGTTAATATTATCTCTGATTTTGCTCAAGTTGTCTATATACAAATTTTCTTCTTCATTTTTAACTATAACGTCTCTTTTGTGTATGTTGCATGTTCTAGGTTGGGTTGACTCCCCCTTTGGGACCTTTTATCTGATTTTGCTCTTAATTCTAATGCCTCGTGGTGTGTTGGTGGTGATTTCAATATTATTTGTAATCCTTCTAAAATACTAGGGGGTAACCCCCCTAACATTAATGCTATGAATGATTTTAACTCTATGATCTCTGATTGTAATTTACATGACATTGGCTTTATTGTAGGTGCTTTTAATTGGAGTAGAGCTTCTATGTGGCAAAGACTTGATAGGATCCTTTCAATAATGATTGGATCACTGAGTTTCTTATGACTCATCTGCAACATTTAAGTAGAACATTTTCTGATCATGCTCCCTTACTTTTGACTATATGTGCTAATAGATCTATTGTCCCTTCAGCCTTCAGGTTTGAAAATATGTGGTTAGCTCATATGGATTTTATGAATGTGATTTATAATAATTGGCATGCCTCTATTATTTCTGATAACAATATTAAGGGCATGTTTCGTCTTTGGGCCAAAATGAGTATATTGAAACATGTTCTAAGATGGTTTAACAAAAATGTTTTCAAGAATATCTTTACTAATATTAAGGAAGCTGAGAATAAGGTGTTGGAGTCGGATAAAGTGTATTCGAGAATTCTATAAGTGCCAATCTCTCTAATCTTAACAACGCTAAAGTCAATCTTTTTTATTTTCAAAACCAAGAAGAAATCTTTTAGAGATAGAAAGCCTCTTCTAAAATTATTTTGGAGAGGGATATCAATACCAATTATTTTCATGCTATGACCAATAAGATAAGAATCAGAAGTCATATTTACAAAATAACAGTGAGGGGTGTGTTTATGAGTCTGATGACTTAATTATCAATTATGGGGTGGAGCATTTTAAATTTATTTTTACGAACAATAGTGACACTATTCCTATTACAATTCCCTATATAATTCCTCACATTATTGGTGTGGATGAAAATCACTTATTCAGTCCCCTATGGAGGATGAAGTTTGGAATATTATTAAAGATATGAATGGGGACTCTTTTGCCGGGCCTGATGATTTCACTACTAAATTTTTTTATGAAAATTTGGGATATTGTTAAGTTAGATGTGGTGGAGGTTGTGAAAGATTTTTTTGATGGCAACCCTTATCTTAAATTTTTTTCTTCTACTAATATTATTTTAATTCCAAAAAAAAAAGTTTACCATTAACTGAAATGATTTTAGACCTATCACTCTTTATAATTTTTTTTAATAAACTTATTTCTAAAATCATTTATACTAGATTAGTTTATATTTTACCAAGAATTATTTCTTACAATAAATAGGGTGTGTGAAAGGTAGAAATATTTTCGATAATATTCTTTTGGCCCAAGAGATCATCCATGGTATTAATGCTAAAGTCAAAGGGGGCAATCTTATTTTTAAACTTGGTATTACTAAAGCCTATGATAATTTGAATTGGATTTTTTTATACAATGTGTTATTTTTTTTGGTTTTAATCAATCTTTCATCATGCTTATTAAGAATAATTTTAAAAATTATTATTTTTCTGTGATCATTAATGGTAGGAATCATGATTTTTTTAAATCCGCTCATGATTTAAGACAAGGTGACTCTTTATCGCCTACTCAATTTGTTATTACTGTGAAATATCTTTCCAGGGGTCTGAAGGAGTTATATAAAAGGTATCCGAAAATTTATTTCCATACTATTGGTGGCATCCCGATAAGTCATCTTAGTTTTGCTGATAATTTTATTATCTTTTTGAATGCTTCTATTAATAATATTAAAGTTTTAATTAGAATCTGTCTCTATTTCAAGATATGAGCGGGTTATCCATTAACAAGGAAAAGAGTGTCTTTATTATTACTAAGTTGATGAATTGTGGTAGAATTAGTGCTATCAAAAGGATTTATGATTTTAACTCTAAGATGCTGCATATTAAATATTTTGGCACTCCTCTTTTTAAAGGGAAAAAGATAACTCAACTTTTTGAAAATATTTTCATGAATTTTTTAAAGAAAACTTTTGAATTGATCTTCTAATTTTCTTCCATTTAGTGGTAGGTTGGTTCTGATTAAAAGTGTTTTAAATTCGATTACTATTTTTATTTTCATACTTTGTAACCGACCTCCTCTACTTATCTTAGAATGGAGAGAATGCTCAATAAGTTTTTTTTTTTTTTTGGATTAAAAAACAATAATTCTTGTATTTATTAGGCTTCTTGACAAACTTCTTGTGTGGTTTTTAATGAAGGGCCTTTATGTTACAAAAATAGTTTGGATATTGTTCAAGTTTTTTTTTCATAAATTATTGTCTTCTTTTAGAGCTAACAATAGTTTGTAGACACAGTTTATGAATGTTAAACATTGTAAAGATCTTCATCCCCTGGTTTGCAATTAATTACAAATCTTCTAACTCTTTGGTTAGGAAAAGACTTTGTCACATCAAATGGGAGGTAGAACAATTTATTCAATGGGATTTGGACAAAAGTGATGTCTCTTTATGGCAGAACAATTGGTTTGGTACTTATTCGATTAATAGCTTTCTTAATACTTATAATATTCTTAATATTAAGGTTCATACTTTTATTGAGAATGGAGCTTGAAATGTTAGTAAACTTTTGGAGGTTATCCTGGATGTTTTGATTGATAAGATTTTGAATATTCTGTTACAATTACAGTGCAAGAATACAATTTTGTTTAATTATCTTCTTATGATAATTTTAATTTAAAAAAGGCTTGGTATTCTATTAGAATTAAGTGTGAGTTTTCTCACATTTATTCTTCTATATGGAAAAACATCATTCTTTTATCTTATTCTATTCTTGCTTGGAAATGCCTTAAAGGCTTTCTTCCGGTTGATACTTTGCTTTAGAAAAAAGGGTTTACTTTTCCTTCTAAGTGCCAATGTTGCTTTAATATTAAGAGTGTTAACCATATTTTTGTTCATGGAGTCATTGCCTAAAAGGTTTGGTGCTACTTTGTTAATATGGCTAGCAAAGGTAATATGAATTTTAATTATGATGTTTCATCCATTCTTAAGTATTGACTAACTAGTACTAAAGGCCACATCTATAACTTAATGCTGATATTGATTATGTGGTATCTCTGGAAGACTAAAAAAGGCTCTAAACATAATGATATTAAGATGGATGCTAACAAAATTATTACCAATGTTAGAAATGTTTTTTTACAATTTCACTATATCAATCTTATTAATGTTAAAATTTTTAGTAACTACCTAAATTTGACCTTTCAACTCAGCATTCTCGTTGATGGTTGGCCGGTGGAAAAAAATGAGTGTGTTGTGAGGTGGTTTAAATTCTCACCCCTTTATGTTAAGCTTAATTCTGATGGTTCGGTTGGTACTATTTTTTGCGAGTATGGGTGGCATTATTCACAATCACTATGGTGGTATTATATCTGCTTTTGTTGGTCCACTTAACTTATGTACTATGACTACTGCTGAGTTGATGAGTTTATCTCATGGTCTGGATATTTGTCATAGATTGGAGATTGAGCAAGTGGATATTGAGGTTGATATCAAGTTATTAATTTAGATCATTCATAATGAGGTGCCCGATAAATCTCATGATTTCTATATTATTAGAAGAATTAAGCACTTTCTCGCTTCCTTAACTATTATATTTCTCATATTTATTTGGAGTGTAATTCTTTTGCGGATTGGTTGGCCAAATTTGGATGTCAAATAAATAATTTTTAGGAGTTTGATGTTTCTAATCTTCCTACTTTGCTGAGAGGCTTGGTTTATTTGGACAAATGCGGGCTTCCTTATATACATAAAGTTTGACGGCTCTTTGTGTAGTTTTTTTCTCTTTTATGTTTCTCTGTTTTCTGCTCGTTGCTGTTTATTGGGTCTCTATTTCTCTTTTTTGCCTATTCGTTTTATGTTCTAGGTGTTAATTGTTCTGTTTTGGATGAGGTGGAGGACTGTTTGGAGGATGTTGTGGAGTGGTGTTATTTGCTGGAGGTGGTGGGACTATCATCCTTTTAATATTTTATATTTTTGTTCGGTGGGATGTGATGTTATTTGTTGTTCGGCTATGTTGTTGGTGGTTTTTTGGGTTTAGTTGCTGCTCTTCTGGGACTTGTATTGGAGCTAATTTTATGCCCCTAGTTGTTGTGATGATCCTAATTGAAACTCTTTTCAAATTTGGGGCACTTGGTTTGAGTATGTTGGTTCCGGGTTTCTGCCCGATAACCGTTCTGATTCTTCATCTTTTGAAATATGAGATATTTATATATTTTTTGACTGGTTTTGTCACTTAGAAGGCTGTTGTTTTCACCTATATTAGTACTGAAAGTATGCCGGTGATATGGTTTTCTACTTTATCTATTTATGTTAAACACAAATGTTTACTTTTATTTCTTTTTCATTGTTGTTTCCAACCTGCTTGCAAGTTTACCCCCTTGAGTTGGAGCTTCTTCATTTTGCAGATTTGGAGGTTGGACGATTGTGATGCCATTTTTTGCAGGAAGATTGCGCGCGCGTTCACTGATTTTTTGCAAGTGCGGTTTAGCCTACAATTTTTTTACAGGAAGTTGGACTAGAATGGTTAATTCATGTTCTTCCTTTTTTGAGTGCTGACTACTTACAGCCCTAGAATATTTTTAGGATATTTTTGTAATTCATAGTATAGGGAATCATCTGTTCTTAGGTTTTCTTTTGATTTATTTTGTAGCTCTGTTGAGCATTAGTGAGCTGAAGGTTCCTTTTAAGGACCTTGTAATCCTGTTTTTATTTTAACGCGTAGGCCTCTTCGTGAGTTTTTTCTAAAAACAAATCTATAAAGTATGAGTATTAGCAAAGTATAGCTATATAGTTATTTAATCATAAATGTTTTTTTTAATATAAATAATTGTCATATTTTAAAAAATATGACAAAAAATAAAATAAATATGATTAAAAATTATAATAATGTGTATAACCACATATATTATATACTTCGATAATGAGAAAAAAATACATATTAATGGCATTCTCATCAAAATTCCATTCACAATACATATGAGATAAATTTAAATATATATTCGATGTATGTTTAAATTTTCACCATTAGATAAATATGACATTTATAGTAATTTTTATGAATTTTGCATTAGTTTAAACTATTACAAAAATGCTAATAGTGGTTCTAAAATTGTTAATATAATAGTGTTTTAAACTGCTGCTAATTTTTTTTTTTTTTTAGGAAAATTTTGGGCAAAAGGCCATATATTAAAGATAAAAGAGGTTACAAGTAAAGGTGATTACATGTAAAGATAACCATTCATAAGCAAAAATAAAAACTTATGAAGGTCAAATGTAATAAAAACCCCAACTATACCACCCAAAAACAATCAAAAAACACCAAAATAGAACCTGGAAAGACCACATCTAACCAAAAAGATAAAACAACAATAGCTAAGAGATAGGCACAAGTCCTTATGAAGCCAAAAAATTCACAGTTTCAGAAGCATCGTTTCCATCAGCAAAGAGGCACATGGAGTTGGTCAGAACAGCACCGCAGACTTAGAGCAAAATACCTGCAAAAACCGAATAGCACAGCCAAAAGAAATTGTAGAAGAATAGATCCACGAAAAGAGCTCCTGAACAGAAATAACCAGGACTCAGAACTATAGAAAAAGGCAGCAGCCCCTGGTTTCCCGTGGACCGTCCAAGGGGAGTAGGATTCTCGAAAAACAATTTGGAGCTTCATCATTGTCCTAGTCATTGAGCAAACCCGCCAGTGAACATCCAAAGCCAATACAATATGGAGGATCCAATCCTCAGAAATAATCAAGAAGAGCATCAGAATTTTCCCATTTAGCTACCTTTCTAGAGATCAACCTTTTAACAGTAAACAACAAAGAAGTAGAGCTGTGGAAATCATTTCCAAACCTTCTGCTGTTCCTTTCCCTCCAAAGATGGTAGATAAGACAACAGACCATCAACTTATAAAAATTCTTAGTAATATGAGAACTAGAAGGATCCGTCTCTAGCCATTGAAGAAGTTAGAGCATAGTAGGTCTTAAAAGAAAACTTCTAGTAGCCGGTAAAAGAGAATTAAGCAGTAAGAAAGAATAAGGGCACTCAAAGAAAAGGTGATTGACAGTTCCAGCAGCTGAGTGACAAAAGGAGCAATTTGACGGGACATAAATATTTCTGGATCTCAAAGCATCTTGAGTTTTTAAGCCACCAACAAGAGCAAGCCAAACATACACGGAATGTTTCAAAATATGCCTCTTATGCCAAACAAGTTTATGCCAAGGACATTCCGGCAAAATGTTGTAAAATTCTTCAATAAAGTCTCTAAATTTAATCTTGTCACAGCCGTTCCAAACTAGACAAGGACCTGCACTGTTTAAAATTGAAAAGTTGGAGACAACATCTTTCAAAATCTGAGTGACCCCATCAAGGAAAAACCATTTCCCAGAAGAAATATAATCCTTTAGAAGTGGGAGGGAAAGGCTATCCAAAGAAACATCTGCCATATGCTCAGAAAGAGTACAATTGCCGCACCAGTGATCCCAAAGCACAGAGATGGGAGCATAAGGTGTAATTAAAAACTTAAATTTAAATTTCACAATAGCAGCTGTGTTACAAACAGAGATCCAAAATTTGCTATCTTTGGGAGTAGGAGGCCTCCAAGGAGAAGAATAATGAGCCAATAACCAAAAAGAAAGTGGAGAAGAGCAATTATACATTATGTGAATCACAGAACAATTAAAGGCAAATTGTAGAGCACTAAGAGACGGGATACCTAACCCACCTTTGACTTTAGGCTTGCAAATATTTTCCCAAGACACCATATGTAATTTATGGGAGCAATCTATATCACCAAAAAGCAGAAAACGAGAACAAGTTTCTTAAAAAATTTGAAAACAGTCTTAGGCATAATAGATCCCCTAATCCAATAGGCGATTGTGTTTTGAATAGTGAACTTTAAGTACTGCAGACGTCCAGCAAAAGACAGGAGGTTAGCCTTCCAACAAGTAAAATTTTTGTGCAGATTGTCCATCAAAGGTAAGAAATCTTCAACTTTCAGTCTGTTAAAAGAGATAGGGATGCCAAGGTAAGATATCTTTGAGGTGATGTTGAATATGGATAAAGCTTGGCATAAACTATCTCTGTTCCTTTGATTTTTGGTGAACATAACAGAGCATTTATCAAAATTAATGTATAAACCAGAAGCAGCAGCGAACTCTTGTAGGACATTAGCATGAATGTGACAATTGTTTAATGTTGCCTCACCAAAAATTAACACATCATCAGCATATAAAAGGTGAGAGAGATGAAAGTTGTCTGCTTCAAAGCCTTTAAAACCACTAGCATCCAAAAGGTTAGAGAAGACATCCATCACAATACAGAAAAGGTATGGACTTAGAGGGCAACCTTGCCTCAGCCCGGCGGAAGAGGGAAAGAAACCTTCTAAGGCACCATCAATGACAACAGAAAAATTCACATTAGAGATACAAGCTTTAATCCAATTGATAAATTGCTTAGGGAAACCTTTTTGAACCAAACGAGCAAAAAGGAATTCCCTAGAGACGGAGTCGAAAGTTTTTTTGATATCAATTTTAGCACAAAAAATGATACCGTCCCCTCTCTTATTCACCAAAGAGAGGATATCATTAGCAAGTAGGATACTATCAGTGGAGACTCTAGATTTCATAAACCCTGCTTGCGTGTCCTTAACAATAAAAGGCATTATCGGATTAAGCCGGCAAGCAATAATCTTTGCAATGATTTTGTAAAGAGTGTTACACAAAGATATAGGCCTATAATCAGTAATAGAAGTTGCATTTCTGTGCTTAGGAATAATAGTAAGAGCTGTAGCTTTTACCCCACTAGGAATATGGCCCTTGAGGAAGAAGTATCTGATGGCATTGCAGACTTGGGGACTAATGATATGCCATCCAGATTTGTAAAAGTGATAATTGAAACCATCTGGCACCGGGGTAGAGTTAGAAGATCCCTTGAAGGCAGCTGTTTTAATTTCTTCATCCAAAATAGGAGAAATATAAAGGTTAGCATAGAATTCTATAACAACATTACCAATAGGAAAGATATCCATAGTAGAGAAATGAGAAGGGATAGGATTGAACAAATCCTGAAAGTACTTGATAATAGTGTTGATCACCTCCCCTCTTTCAATATTGGGATTGCAAGCAATTAAATTAACAGTAGAACTAGAGCTACCTTTTCGGTTCCTGATTTTGGCATATAGAAATTTAAGATCATCCTCACCATGGATGAGCCATTTAGTCTTGGCTCTTTGAATAACCTAGTTAGCTTGCAAGGAGGAGGCAACAGTAACTTTGGAATTAATTTCTTTAAGTGAGGCCCCAAGAGAAGCATCCAACGGATTGAGTTGGAGAAGAGCTAAAAGATCCAGTTGCTTGGCATGCTAGGTGTCAAGTTGCATATTGATGGATTGAGAGTTAGCCATAGTTGCTTTTTAATATCACCTTTTAATTACCTCAGAGTGTTACAAAGGTGAGATAAAGGATTTCCAGTAATAGGCATAGAAAAAACATTTAAAAGAAAACTCCAGTATCTGTCATCATTAGTCCAGAAATTTTTAAAAAGAAACCTGTGATGAGTAATAAAATTCAGGCCCGAGTGAAAGATAATAGGAGAGTGGTCCGAACAGGACGGGCTCTGGAAGGAGCAGTAAGCTTTGGGTAAGACATCACCCAATTTTCGTTTACAAGGGCTCTATCCAACTTAATAAGAATTGGATTGTCTGCTTGCTGATTAAACCATGTAAAGAAACTTCCCACATAATGTAAGTCAACCAGATTATTATAAAAAATCATAGAGTTGATATCAATCAAATTGGAATGGTGAAGCACAGAACCACCAGATTTTTCACTAGCATAGCGGCAACAGTTAAAATCTCCAGCAATTGCCCACGGAATACCATTAGAAGGAGCATCAATACTGATAGAATTCCAAAGTGCTTTCCTATCATAAGCATTGTTGGAAGCATAGACAAAAGAAAACTGAAAAGGTGAGTGATTACCAATCTTAACCATGCCGCTAATCATTTGAGGAGTCACCATAGAAGGAGCAAAAGATAGTTTGCTAGCATTCCATTTAATCCAAATCTGACCCGAGGATGAGAGATGAAAATTGTGTTGACTATCTTCATTGGGGAAGAGAGAATGAGAGGAGACAAAAAAAGGTTCACAGAGAGAGGGAGCATGTACCCGAGTTTCCAACAGGCAAAGCATGTCTAAATTGAAAGACTTGATGAGTCGTTTGCAGCTAAGAACTTTTTCTGGACTGTTAAACACCCTAACATTCCACACACCAATGGAAGGGAGGGACATTAGGAAGTAGAGGGAGTTTGGGATTTTTTACTCTGCTTCCCCTTTGCAGATTTTTTGGAAGTTTCTGAAGTAGCTTGCTTCTTGCCTTTGCCCGGCTGTTTGGTGAAATGATCAATCAGGTCACTACTTGAAACAAAATTCTCTTGCGGATCTGTGACAAATTGAGAATTTAAAATCTCAAATTTATTGGGAGAGGTGATACTAGTGGATGACGTTTTGGTGGTTACCAAAACAGAGCATGAAGAAGTCGAGAGTTCTTCAGTGGGGATATTAAGGTTAGGGATGCTAGCCAAAATGGAGTCAGATAAAGTAGCTTCTTTAGGAATACCCTCTGTAGAATGCGGCTCCGTGGGAGGAATGATTTCAGCATTACCAGTAACTTGAAATTTCCTGTAGAGGAAGGTGGGGGAGGTGAATGAGCTTGGTAATGTAGAGGTTGACCGATGCTGTTGGTGTGGAGAGGAGTAGTGGTGGTTAAGTTAGCAACAGTCGGGTCAGAGGTGGAAACATCCTTAGGTTTTGACTCAGACCGAGGGGGTCTGGAGTGGAAACGATTTGTAGGCTTCTTGCTGAAACTCCTCCCACGAGAGAAAGGTTTTGAAGCAATAGGATCGTTACCAGCTGGAGAAGGGTTAAAAGGACAAGAAGAAGAATAGTGAACTAGCGACTTACAGTGTTCACAAGGGAACGGTCTCCATTCATATTGCACCTTGAGCTCAACAACATCCCCATCCAAAGAAACTTTAATAACATAAGGATAAGTAGCATTACAATCAACCAAGACACAAACGCAGGCAAAGGTGAGATGACTTTTTTGCTCTATGAGATGATCAACCACTAAGGGTACACCAATCTTACTAGCAATTCTAGAAATGCCATCCGAATTCTAGCAAGCTAATGACAAATCTTGAATTTTTACCCAAATTGGAACCGAAGAGAAGTTCTCCCTCTTCAGCTTAAATTTGGGGTGCCATTTTTGAAAAATAAAAGGTTTACCAAGCATGAACCACACCCCTTTTGACCAAGCCATGTCAAAATCTTCAACACAGGAAAAACGAAGCAAGAAGAAACCATCACTGAGAGATAAGAGTTTGAGAGAACCTTTTAGAGCCCACGTACGTTTTGTTTAATGCTCCCAAAAGCGCTTCATAAAAGGGCCTTCGGCCAATGGAATAACCGACAAGGCATAAGCTCCAGTCATCACCTCCTTTAGCTAGTCTCACTAGAGAAGGGGATGATGTCTGGTTCTGACGGGTGATGAGTGAAGTTGAAAACTTTAGGGGCAGAAGAAGAAGCCGGAGCGAAAATCTGGTTCCAGTTACGCAAGGAAGCAGGGGGAGCAGCTGTACCAGCATTAGGAAGAGGAGGAAACTCAGAAGAAAGGAGGGACGCCTCCATGAAAGGACATGAAACCCCCGGCCTCGCCAGAGGGGGCGGAGAAAGCAAAAACTCAAAAGGGGAAAAATGTCGAAACCCTAGCAGAGCTCCAGCCGCTTTCCAATGACTAACTGCTGCTAATTTAGATATGATGTCTTTTATTCATCATATTTATCAAATTACGATTTTGCTTGGGACGGCTTTCTTACTGCTTCTTATAGCTGTTTTTTATTATAAAAAAATATACAAAAAAGCTGCTTTAAGAACTATTAAGAAAGATTTCCCACTAAAAACTTGTTTTAAGAAGCAATAAGAAAGACGTCCCAAACGAAGCTCATAATTACAAGTAATACATCACTTAATTATACATGTAAAAAACTAATAACATTAAATCTATTATCCAAACTTTCATAATATGGTCTTAGAATATTCATATGAGGGCATGGTTAAAAGCTGAATGATGCCTTTTGTTGCATTTATTTTCCGCAAATTTATCAAAGATCACTGACTCAATAAGTATGATGGGCCCGCAGCTTTGGTGTTCCGTAGCTAAGCTTTTGGGAACAATATTGCTGGCCGAAGAAGGCACAGGAGAGTGTGCAAACAATATTTGAATATACATAGAGTTACAAGGTGGGGGACATTGCTTCTATAAAAGCAATAGGAGCACCAGAATATTTGGCATTTACTGATAAATAAGATGAATATTGTTTTTCAAGGAAATCTGCAAGCTTGAACGCACTACACCAAAGTGTTTATAATATGAGCCTTGTGTTAATTAAAACTAGCCACTAGTGCTTAATTAATCATTACATGTATATATATAATGAAAGGTTATCCATATAGAGAAATTATTGCATGCTTGAGCTGAATTTAATAATGCATTTTGTTGGTTTTGTGTAGGCACAAACAAATCAATTCGAGCTTGAGTCAGATTGAGCTTGATTCGCGAGTCAAATTCTGAGAACTTGAGTCGAGCTCGAGCTTGGCTCATGCCATTGAAAACGAGCTCGTGAGATTACGCATTTACGCCTTCCCTTCCGTTGTTCGCATGCGCAGATGCCAGTCTGCCTTATGCGGTCTATCGGTTTTGCTTGTTTAATCGAGCCGCTTGACTAGTAATCGAGCCGAGCATCTTCTGGATCGAATTCAAGCTCGATAACCCAACAAGCTCAAAATTCTGCTCGAGCTCGAAACTCGATAAGCTCGACTCATGAGCTTGTTATCGAATCGAGTTCGAGCCGACTCCGGAGTCAGCTTGACTCATTTGCACAACTAGTTTTGTATCTAAAAGAACAACCTCAAAATATATAGATAGAATATTATGTATGATGTATTTATTTTTGAATTTTGATCAAATTATTTTTACTAGTGGTATTAATATATTGACCGTTAACACATTTTTTAAAATATAATTTTAAATATATTAACTTATTTTTTTCATCTTAGTCATTAAATTTAATATTGTGGCTAATATTTTTATGGATAAAAATATTTGGACTAGAGGTGTAAATGAGACGAGATGAAGTGAGCTCGAGTACATTCCTATATATAGTTTGAGCTTGAGCTTGATTAGTCAATAGAACTCGGGCTTGACCTTAATATTACGTAGTTACAATTGGCTCATTTATTATGAAAGAAAGAAAATGATTATAATTCAAATCATTATTATAATAAATTATAAAAATAAAGTAGAAAATAGAAATTAGAAGAGAAAAACAATGATGATCTTACCCAGATTATGATTAGGTATGGCATGGGTGATACTTTAGTGATTAACATGGTTGCCATCTATTCATTTTGCTTTATTCACATGGTGGCTGCTGTGTTTCATCGCTTGGATAGCCTTGACACTAATCTGCATTTCTTATTTATCATTTACTTAAATTTTAATTCTCTCTAGTATACTTGCAATATGATTTTTTGGTGTTGTAGTTTTTTCTTTCTGCAGATTTGGTGCCCGAAAACTTGGCTTGTTAGCTTTTGCATGGTGTTCGAGACCTCTGATTTTTGGAAGGGTACCATCTCTTTTTGCAGGAAGTACGTGCTGAATGATAATATTTTATGCTTCCTTTTTTGGGTGCTGTTTTCTTGCAATCCTAATTTGTACCTAGGTTCTCTTGTAGTTCTTAGATTAAGGAACCACCGGCTCTTAGATTTTTTTTGGCTTTCTCTTGTAGCTCTTTTGAGCATTAGCGAGCTGGAGGTTCCTTCTAAGGATCGTGTAACCCCTTTTGATATTAACGCGTAGGCCCCTCTGTGGGTTTAAAAAAAAAAAAGAAAAACATAAAATCACTTTATAGAAGGGCATGAGATATAATTTTTAATAGATCTATATATGTTTAAGTACCTAAACTTTAATATATTTAAAGAGTATTTATATTAGTATTTTTTAAATGAGTGAGCTTCTTCCGAGCCAATGAGTCGAGTCGAGACAAGCTCATGCTAATTTGGCTCTTAATACCTCATTGTGCTTAGCCCACTAGTTACTTATCGAGCTAACTTGACCCACTTTAAACCCCTATTTAAGACTATCAATTATCTTTTCACACTTTTCAACTAAAAGTATAATACAAATATTTAGTTTCATAAAAGAATGACCAAATTGTTACAAATCCAAAAAACTATGATATTTTAGATTTAATTTTAAAAATGTAATTGAAAAATGAATAATTCATAATTATTTTAATGATTAGAAAGTAACTATACACGACCGTAACTTAGAAACTTATAATAGTCATAGGAGCTCAGTTCATTCAATAATTTGTCCAAATATAGACGACTCTTCTTTGCTAGTGCTGTTTGTTGGCTCCCCGTAGGAAAAGACTAATTATTATCAGTTTGAATATATGGCACTCACACATGATCAAATAATTAAAATAAGGTATATAAGGGGCATATGAATTCTAACCTAAATTTTTGAAGAAGAAAATAAACTTGTCCGACATTTTAGTACTAGAAACTTGTTTTAAAAATAAGTAAAAAAATTATCTCAAATGAAACCTAAAACTAATGAAATAGCTTCCATTAGCAATAGATAAGTTACAAAGGTTTTATTTGTTATAGATTTTTTACTACTTTTGAAACAACTTTTAAATACAATTTTTTTTTTTAAATTAGAAAATTATATACTAAAAAATTAGTTGCTTTAAAAAGTAATAAGAAAGTTGTCGCAAATGAAATAAAAGAGTTGTCTTTTCCACACCTAATAGAAGGAATCCATACAAAATTAATAAAAGTAAGCTATAATATTATTTATCGATACATACAAGTTCGAGCGTTAAAATGGACGTATATATACAAATAAGATATTTTTAATGGATTTTTCCAATGAAAAAGGGGATCGAAACTATTTATAAGAACAACACCTAAATATTGATCAAACTGTCCAATGATAGTAAGTCATTGCAAAAATAGATTCGTCCGAGGGTGAGCCAGATTCCAAATTTTATGATGGTGCTGGTTTGGCGTTGCCGGAGTTCTGTGGTGGTTCTGACCCGGGATTTGATTTCACTCTTGTTAATGTTAGACCCACTTCTTATGTTGGGACTCGGGGTAGAACTCGTGGTAGAGGCAGGGGTCGCCGTAGGCAATAGTGTATTTTGCTTGTCCCCGTTTCCTGTCTTGATTTTCTATATTATTTTTTTATGTGCGGCTTGCTGGTTTGTCGAAGATTGGGCAATGATGGGTTGGGGCTCGCATCATTGTACTTCGCTGGTGGCAACCATTGCTGTGGAATTTTCGGGTTGGTTCGGGTTGGCTGTTTTTTCCACCTTTTGGACGGTCCTGATGGGTTGTCGGTGGTGCTGGATGCCTCAACCACTTACTGAGCCCGTGGTTTATTGTAATTTTTCTTCTTTCTTTTTTCCTTGCTCTATCTTATTGTAACCGTTTTTTCTTGTTATTAATATATGTTTCTTAAAAAAAAAAAAAAAAAAAGTCATTGCAAAAATAGATATAGTAAATGAAAGAAGAATGAAAATGAATCAAAATATATAAAGGAAGATTTCTTGTCAAGGGAGAAGGCTAACACTTGACAAAAATATTATTCTCTCTTGCAATTAAACTTGTGACTATTTGTCTACTAACAAGCAAATATATTTATCTTGAATAAACGAATGTTAAATTACTTCATAGTAACTTAGTGGATCGGAAGACATTTTTTTTAGTAAAACTAAAAGGTTTTATAGAACTTGAAAAATAGCTTAGTGGAAGACATTTTTTTTACTTAGTGAAGAAAACTAAATTTCCACTATTTTGACAGAACACAAACTATTTTGATACCACTATATATATGTATAATCCCTTGAAGTCCCTCAAAATTTAACAGGAAGAAAAACCTAATTATATGCTCATAAAGTGATACATGTTGAGAAATTAAGGGTTTTGCTACGCCCTAAATAATCTACACAAATAAGTATATAGAGATTCTAAATACTGAAGTGTTTAGACACATCCGCTAAATTGATACAACAAAACTCAAAGTCTAAATTGAAGATTATTAAGTGTAACATTTTTTCTTTTTTTGAGTTTATGAAATATTACTGTATTTTTTCTACCATTTTCATTTGATTTTGGTTCAAATTTTATAAATATGCAAAGAGTTTCATCAAACAAGATGCATTGATAAATGATACCTTATTTCTTAGCAGTTTGATGAACTCATTATTGAAGCTTTAATCTCCCTTTATCCTTTCTAAATAAGAACTGTACCTTAAGCCAAAAAAAAAAAAAAAAAACACTTTTGCCTTTTTTATTAACCTTTTATGTTATCATGGAGGACAAAATAATAGCTTAAGTTACTATATTTACAATCAAATCAGGTTGACAAGAAAAAAGTTGATTATAAGTTCTTTCAAATGATTTCTAGTTAAATTTAAGATTTGTTTGAAATTGCTTTAACTTTTTATGAAAATTATTATAAAAATGATGTGGAGAAAATAACTTTTTTTAAAGCTATTATAGAAAATATATTTCTAGCATAAAAACTTCTCGAAAATAATGACAAAATAAAAATTAATATTGAATCTTAAAGACAAAGAAGTACGAGATCTATCACAAACAAAACCTTAAGTAACTATAGGACCCATTTATCACATTTAAATCTAACATAGCTCCCTATAACTTGACGCAGTGCCAACCCTGCCCAAGATTGTGAGGAGAAAAAGGGAGACACCCTTCGGGTTGATTTGCCATCACTGATTTGGCAAATCTAGAGCTTGGCTTGTTCTTAGATACGATTCAATTTTGTTGATTTGACAAATTTTTTTTTTTTTTGTTATGTCTAAATTTCTGGGAATCTTGAATCATGATCATGACCAACTCTTTTGTTTAAATAAAATTTGATGCTTGACCTACCGCTTTTTAACTTTTTGTTTTGTTTTTTTTTTTCACTTTCTATAAAGCGAATTTTGCATTTGTTTGAATTATCGTGTTATCAAATATATATCTTATAATTAATGGAGCTCTCATTATTGTAAAATGAATTTCAATTTAAATTTTTTAATTTTTAGAATGCTTTAATTTTATGCTTTCGAAATAAATTATGTTTTATTTGATAGTTGGTTTGGGTTTGACTAATCTTAGAAACTTGTATATCCACTGACTCAAACATGTTCAAAATTCCATTTTGATCATAGTTGGCAAAGCCGCATAATCTTATTTCCCTTCTATAACACTGAAATCAAAACCGGCTGCCCACCCTCGCATGCCACTTAGTTCACCCTGTTATTCCTCCTAACGTGTGATTCTCCGTGAAATCTCTCAAGTAAAACTCTAAAACATCGATGCGCCTTTTAGTGTAATGATCAGAATTTCATTAAGAAATTCCGCATTTAAGCGCATTTTTCCTAGAGAAAATCCGAAAAAAATCTAGGATGGGCGACCACCTGAAAAGTTGCCCAAACAAGATAAAATCGTAAGGCTTTTAGGTCAAAACCAACAATATTTCAATAGTTAAGAGTTTGGACTCTCTCTCTCTCTCTAGTTGAAAGATATTTAACAACGCAACATCCTCCTTAAACCACATCAATTCTTGTCCTTCTTTGCTTCATTTTTTTGTATAATTATTGAAAATATTATTTGTGTATGAATTATATTTATTTTAGTTACATATTTACATTATTGTAATATTATTGCATAATATTTAATTGAACATTGAATTTTTTCATTAGATTCAAATTTCACAAGAGCATGTGTGTGTATATATATATATATATATATATATATATATATATATATATATATATATATATATATATTAATTTTAAGTAGATTTAATATTTGTAAGTAAATTGTGTTTGGCTTTTAAGTTGATTAGCTTAACAGAAATAGAAAATTTTACCACACTTGCTTAATGAATTGAATTAACTAACACTTGAGCTCATTCAACATCAGCTCATTCATGCCCCTACTCTAATTATATACCCATAAAAAATTCCTAATTCGTTTGGTTTGTTTAGCAATTTTAAAACACTTAATTTGCTTTGTTTAGCCCTTAAAACGCTTAATTACCAGTTAATCTCATATTAAGTAAATGATTAACTCCTGAAAAGACAGATTCTCCTGTTTTTTGGTTGTCGGAGGCTGTAGGAAAAAATTTAGATGTGATTACCTGTAATCAACTTGTATTAGATGCTCTTAAGTACTTCACCTTAGTACTTAATTATTTAACAATGATTCATTAATTATGAAATCAATGGTCATTAATTTGCGAATGCCTTCTTCATCTAGATTTAGGCATCGTTTGGGAAAGCCTTTTTAATGCTTTCAAAAGTAACATTTTAATACAAAAATTTCTAATTCAAAAAATTTTTGTATTAAAAAGCTGCTTTAGAAAGCAGTGAGGAAATCATCCCAAACGATGCCTTAGTTTAACAACTTTTAATCACTCATGGAATGGTTATAGCACTTTGTAAAGTTGATTGTGAAGTTATTATTATGGGAAAAATAATAAAATAACTATGATAGCAGAAATTAGTTTTGCAGTATAAAAGCCTTTAGGATTTACATTCATACCACTTATTTCATGTTATTTGCATATCTAATACCTAAAACTTTAATATTACATGTCTATGTCACCCATAGAACAAAAATGTGTGCATGGAATGAAATATTAAAGTTTGAAGGGTGGTGTGGATGGTAATAATGAAATATATAAGTGATATATTTGATATTAAAGTTTTATATGAGTGATAGGAATGCAATATTAAAATTTTGGATGTTAAATATGTAAATAGCATGAAATAAAATGTTATGTATGTAAATTCTCCAAATTTGTAAATAAGTAAGAAAACAAAAAGTAACAGTAGCCAAACGAAATTGTTGTTACTATCTGAAAAATAAAATGAAAAGAAAGCTATTCCAAAAAAAAACCCTATTGCTACTAAACATCGGAAAATAATAAGTACCTACT
The DNA here is from genome assembly GCA_016618105.1 of Dendrobium huoshanense. NCBI lineage: Eukaryota > Viridiplantae > Streptophyta > Magnoliopsida > Asparagales > Orchidaceae > Dendrobium > Dendrobium huoshanense. The sequence goes on from CM028359.1 coordinate 79,078,045, forward strand.
CAAATTATGCTGAATAATTTAAATATCATCTCCTGATTTCATAGAAAAGAAAAAGAAAACTTGAATAATAAGATTTGCTAGATTTGCATGGAATCATATCAAGGCTATAGATCTATGTGGTTTGTTGTGAGTCTTGTGACCATTCTTAAATTTAATCATCAAATTCCAATTTCAAGCCAAGCTATAAAGTAATGGAGGATGGATTTGTATATCTTGTGATCATTATAAGCTTTTGATACGTTTGGTATCGTTGCAATTAAAAATTTCATAAGATATTTTTGAAAATTTTTGTACTTGTAAAAGGGCCCAACCTATTATTTGTTTTTAGTTTTCTGTCCTTTTGGGTCTTGTTGGAGATCATTTAATTATGACAATCATAGGCATATTTTTACAGGTTCATGTCATGCCACGTGAGATTATGAGATTAATCTCATTAAATATAGTTGAAAGGTAATTTTATTGTGTTTTTACATAATCTGAGATTGATAGACTTCTCAATGATCCATAATTACTCATATATCTCTAAGCTGAGATGGGTCAGCTTAAGTATGAGTTGAGTCGAGTCGAACTCGAGTCATTTTAAGCTTGAGCTTGAGCTTGATTAATTAATCAAATTTGAGCTTAATTCCTTGTGTTCGAGTTGGCTTACGTGTAGACTCATTTATTATGAAAGAGAAAAAAAAATATTTTGAGTAAAATATTTGTTATAATAAAATGATAAAAATAATGAGAAATTAAGAAAAAAGAAATAAAGAATAATTTTATATAATAAAGTGAGATACAAATTTTAAATGCTTTTAAAGACTTATCACATAAATTAACCATTTTATTTATTTTAATTGTACCATTAGTGTATTTTATATTAATATTTTTTTTTTTCAAATGAGCCGACTCACAAGCCAATGAGTCAAGTTGAGATTTGTCCAAATTTGGTTTGTTAGCTTTTTGAGCTTGATTCAAGAGCCATTCATTGAGCCGAGTCCAAATCTGCTCATGAGTCAGCTTGATGTATTTACACTCCTAGATAATATGTCAAATTATATTAGTAGTTCAAGTACAATTGGTTATTGTTGTATTACAAATTTTTTTTTCCACTCATATTTTATTTTTTATTCATTATTGTTGAATTACAATTTTTCTTTTGTTGACAAATTTTATTTTTATTTTTACTTTTTTCTTTAGATTTTTGAATTTTTAAAAACCTTTTTAGGCTAGCGATTAGAGTCTTTGTACTTCAAATTTACATGCATGTCCTTTTTCTTTTCCTTAGGTTATTCGTAGTATGAAGTTCATTTTTCCATTCCTTTTCTTTTTTTATTTTGCTTTTTTTTTTTTCTCTTTAGCATTCTTTATGTTTTGATTCAAAATTGGATGTACTATTTTTTCTACCACTTGCTATGACCTTTAATGTATATATTGGAAAGGGTAATGATTATTGTCAAAATTCTTTATGCAATCCTACAACATTCTTCATGTGGACAACTCTCACTTTTAAAGAAAAATTAAGGACAATTGCTTTTCTTTAAAATTTTGTGGTTTAATCTTGCAAATATTACTATGATCTTTGTCTTCATTATTGAAACAATATCTATTTTTCTTCAAGGTGGCTAATGGGTGTATAACTAAGCTTTAAATAGTCCTTTAAATATTGATCATGCCATTTTAGATAAATTTTAGTCTTGGGATTCTTCAAGTTTTACAATAGTAGTGTATATGATGACATTTTGAGCTAGAAGGTAGTCATTTATGTATGTTCATGCTCTTAAAAAGAGAAGTGTATTTTCAGTACTTCTAATTATTTGGTTACTTTCTCCACATCAATTATACTATGGTCAGAAGAGTTTTTCATCATAGAATTCACCTTTGAGAGATTTAGGTTTCATTTGGGACTGCTTCCTTACTGCTTTTTAAACTAATTTTTTAGTATAAAAATACTTTAAACTAAAAATTTTTTCATTAAAAAGCTGTTTAGAAAGCAATAAAAAAGTTGTACCAAATGAAGCCTTAGTTGCCTTAATTAATTATCATTCATATTTTTAAATATTGTACCCCATATAGTTTCATTATCTTCCATGAAAGATAGATGTATTATGTGGTATTACGATTGGATATAACTCACTTTCTTTTAGCAAAGGAGATTGAATTTTAACTTCTCCTTATAATGTTCATGATTTTTAACCTTAGTACAGTTTTGATCTGTCATTTTAGTTTTAAACATTATAATAAAATAACACTTTAGAGACCTAGAGCATTTGCTATATAATTTTTTTGATCAAGATCCACCAAGGGAGACTGATGCTTAAGCTTCTTAATTGATGGGTGTTTTCATAAGGTTAATTTTTTGTTCTGTATGATATATGATTTTTAAGATGGATGCAAATGTTCAATTATATTAAAAAGAGAACATTAAATTAATCTACTAAAAATAATAATCAAATTAATTATTAAATAATAAGAGAACTTTATTCCCTGTAGGTATTTATGTAGAATTATGATTTACAAGTTCACCAAGAAAACTTGCAAAATACAATAAATCCAAAATGAAAGGACAAAATGTATTTTCAAATAAATCAAACAATCACAAATTAATGGTAAGAGTTTACTCAAAATCTTAAGAGTTTTTATGATTTCCCCTTTTATCAAATTCTAAAACCCTTTACATAGAGGGTAATTATAAAATTAGAAATTGTATATCATTCTTGTTTAGAAAATTTCACAAGATATACCCCGATAATCTATTTGAGAATTAAAATAGGTCCAAAGATTTTAGCAAAAACAATGGAAATTGAATCATATGTAGAAACTAATATTTCAATGATAATGATTCTCCATAAACATTCAACATGATGATATACAACTATAAGGGATAATATACATAATATATGATTAACTAATACAAAGTGATCAAATATTACGTACAATGAAGAGGATCTCTCACGAAGAATATTAGCATGCACACTTGTCATCAAATAAATCAAACAATCCAACAAGTGTGACATTACACAAGTTAACTATGATATAGATCAAATGCTTAAGTAATTAAGTATATTATTAATGATCATAATATAATTATGAAACTAAAGTATATCTCAGAATATCACCCAACATATAGTGATTACAAAGATTTATGATATAACAAAGAGCAATGGACAAATAAGCAATAAATAATGATATATACTTAACACAAGTAAAAAAGAGCATGTGTTACTCTAATCACCAAATATGATTCATAGCACAGAAATTAATGAATAAATGAGCAATAAATATGAATCTCAATTTAAACATAAATTTTAGACATTATGATTTTTATATGATTTGAAATCTAAGTAAACTATATACATGTCTAATTCTCACACGGATTAGGATTTTCTTATTTTAACTTACTTCCATAATCCAAACTCTTTCACCTCCTTGGGTACATGGAAGCCTTCTTGTTTAAAAGAAAGAGCACACGTGCCTTGCTCCATGTTAGGAGCACCAATTATTTACTTGAACTTTTGACCATAAGTTTGTGTCATTTGAAATATATTTTTAATTTAAAATTGAGTGTTACTCTAAAACCTTTAAACTAAGGGTAAAATAACTAAAATTTGGTTGATTTGACATTCCATTGAAAATCTAAAAGAATTATAAGTTTAATTTGACTTTAAGCTATAGGACTTACCTCAAAATCTATTCCTATCTATAGAGGTTTATCGAGATTTTATTTGATTTGGATTGAAATTATTATACATTAAATATATTTGTAAAAATATTAATAAAAATTGATCATTTATCCATTAGATTAGCGGTTTGTAGATTATGAAGAAAAGATGGAGAACGGGAGGAGAAGAGAGAAGAATTTAGAGACGAGAGTTTTGTCCATTGTGTCTATTAAGAAAAACATCAAGCATGAGGTAGGCTCCAAATACCCTATTTTTTATTTCAATTTAAATATTTGCATGACAATTTACGAGATAAAATGTAATTTTAATGAGCTTAATAAACTTTTCACGGTGTGATTTTTGGTGTATTATAGAATGCCCCATTATGGTCATTTTAATTGTAAGAAATTAAATTTTTACATATTAGTTTTATATTTAAAAATTGTTCTCACTAGACATTTGCAAGAGCTTGTATTTTAGTATATTTTTTTTAATTAAAAATATTTATACTAGAAAGATGGTTTAGAAAGTAACAAGAAAGTTGTCCCAAACAAAACCTATATAAAATGTAAGTTCTATGTCTTAACTTTGAGACTAATTTATTATTGCTTTCTAAAGCTTTTTTTTTTTGTATAAAAAATTTTATTTCAAAAAAAATTGTACTAAAAATTTCTTTAGAAAACAATAAAAAAGCTATCCCAAACGATGCTTATATGTTAATTATGTAATTAGGATAATTTTTAGGTTACATTTATAAATTTCTTTTATTAATTAATATAATTGAGCTTATACTCATAATATTTTCAGAAAAAATCAGTATAAAATTTGCCCTTATTTATGCGAATTTTACTCCCATATACGAAAAAAATTGTGTAAGAATGTGAAATATATATTAGAACAGACTTCAAAAGTGATTGATTTGCATTGAGATTAGTATAATTTAAGATATCATATATATCACTTATCTCAGTGCAAATCCTATGATTGTAAAGTACATTATTACATATTTCTACGTCATACATAATTTTTTTATTTGTTTATATCCACATGCAAATATTTCAAATTCATAACTATGAAAATTTAATATACATTTTTATATATACTTTATCTTAAGACAAAATTTTTATTTCTCATAAAAATTATGAAAATATCATAAATATAAATATTATGAAAACTAGTGTGGGCCTAGATTTTGAATTAAAGGATCTGGACAATTACGGACAAAATATGGGCCTTCATGTTAATGGGCCAGCTCTCCATGAAAGTGGAAAGTCTGCAAATTATGAATAAAGCCTACATCTTCTTTATAATTGAAGTGCTAATTAAAGTGCCATATCTGATTTCCTTAATTGATAGAAAAAATACGACCTTTATGCTATTATTTGTTGGCACGTTAATATATATATAAGATACGGGCCAGCTTGTGATTCATCGAGTCGTGTTCGATTGAGCTAATTCGTGCCTCGACAAATTTGACTCGAAGCTCGCTAACCTATCCAGACTTGAGCATGCTCGCGAATTACCTTGGTTGACGTATATCCTAAGATTATATATATATATATATATATAAACATATTTAAAAGATAAATTGTTTGAATTGTTCTTAACTTAATGGGAGTTTTATTTAGAATTAGTAAAATTTGTTGGTTGTCAATAAAAAAATTAGAAATATAATTTTTAAGAAATTGATTAGACTTATCAAAATTAATTTCAAAGATTTTTGAGATGAGAATGATGTTGAAAGTAATTTTAGTTGTGTATGTTAATTATTAATTTGATTAAAATTTTTTGTAAATATGTCGGTCAATAATTACGTTAATTTAATTTAAATATTTGATTGACTTGACTCGCACCCCTATGTGAAAATTTTGGTTGAAAGAGGAAACAGTAATTTTTGTTTTTGAGAAATTGCCACTGTTAAATCAAAGAAAAACGGCGTTACACATCACAATTTATATTTTTGTTTGGGTAAACTTTCTTCCTAAAAGTTATTTCAAAAAGCAGTAAAAAAACATTCTTAAATAATGTCATAATCTAACAAATTATTCAATAAAACTATATTATTGAATTTAAATTTATTCCTCTTGACATCCGGAAACCTTTAATTCTAAAAGCCGTTGAACTCTTTATTGGACAATTTTAATTCTTAAATAACTTCAAATTTTGGATATGATTGGATGACTTCACTTTATAGTTAAGTCATAATTCTTGGACAAGTTGAACTATCCCTTAGATAATGTTAATTCTTTAACTAGTAGAACTCTGTTTTTTGGCAACTTCAACTCTTGGATCATGAGTTAAACTCTCCTTTAGATGATTTCAGTTTTTGGATGAGTTAAACTCTCCAATACTATGGCTTTAATTTATGGATGAATATAACTTAACGGCTTCAATTCATTGATAAGTTAAACTATCCCCTAGACAACCTCAACGCGGCGATAAGTTTAGGTTCTCTGACAAATTCAAGTTTGAGATGAGTTCGGAGCATTTAACAACTTCAAGCTTGAGATACATTCAAGTTTGCTAACAACATGAAAATTGAGCTAAGTTCATGGTTGCATTATGACTTAATCAACTTACTCTAGTTGATCATTGATGTACATTGATATTTTTTATTTCCATGTCTTTTTATTAAATACAAAAGATAGAAACTTAATATCTTAAAATTATTTTGTCTGAATTAATATCCAAAAATATTTTGAGTAGAAATATCCAAGAATATATTACATGGAGATATAGCCAATAATATATCGAGTAGAAATCAATCTAAGAATCTATCAAGTCAAAATAGTTCCAATAACTTGTTCAGTAGATATAAATCCAAAAATGTGGTGAGTAGACATATATACTAAAATATTGTTAAGTATCTAATAATTTAAATTGTCTAATAAAATTTCATAAACATTGAGAAAATTTGTTATTATCTCACTACAAGTCTTAGTTGGTCTAATTCCACGATGTGACATTTAAATAAGTAATTGCATTAGATTGACTCACCTTACGTTGGAGTTCTTATCTTCATGAGAGTTATCATCTAGATTCATTCTTTATAAGGGATTTTTATCACTCTAAATGTAGATCTTGTACCAAAGGAGGAGTTTGAGTTCTATGTTTTGAGCTTTGTATCTTTTGGCTACTTGAAACTTTTAGTAAGATGCTTGACTTGTTTGAATTTGAAAGGAAAAACCATATTACATGAGTAGCTTGTGAAGCATATTTCAAGTCTTGCCTAGCCCCTTTATCATTTTGGTGCCATTAGATATAGTCATCGCCTAAGATGGGCCTCCCATATCACTATAGCTTTATCTTTATGGGAGAAATCATTATTACGTATTGTTTTATTAAAGAACAACAAACATGTTGGAGTGACAGGTCAAAGTGCGTTAGGATCAAACTAGTAATGCGTTAAGCATAAATTATACCAAATAAACTAAAAATTATATGCATCAATCATATTGTGTGTTCAATAAGACTTAGCTGGTTATATTAATTTTGGCAATTGTACCTGATGCAATATAATCCTATAATGTATCAATCCTAATATATGATAGTTCTAAGATGAACAAAATATGATAGCTTTAATGTCTATGCTAGACCTAAAAGAACTTGCATATGTTAATCCTTATGTTTATTCTAGTCTTAAAATAAAATTAAAATGCATACAGCTTAGTATTTATATTATCCTTACACAAATTAAAACTATATATAAACTCTATTATATATATTAGACCTAGCACAAAATAAAAAATACACTATGTCTAGCATCTATACTAGACTAATATAAAGTAGGAATATATATATTATCAATAACATTTTAAAGAGAACTAACACAAAATAGATAAAAGCAAAAATTGTAACATTTGTATTAGAATTAATAAAAATTAAAGAAACATATTTTAACTCTAGTATCTATATCAAAAGTGGTATCAAATGAGAAGGCATCAATATTTTGTAGGATTTTATTAGTGCATGTGCTCTTTGTGATGACTTTTTGGATAGGAAGATGGAGTTCAAAGTTGTATTTTGGGTCTTCCTTCTTTTTGGGTGCTCTTACTTGTGCACTATAGAATATATCTAGGTGTTCATGTACTTTTGCCTAGTAGGGATCTTAAGCTCATAGTTTTTTTTTTTGTTTTAATTTTGTAGCTCTTTTGAGCATTAGTGAGCTCGAGGTCCCTTTAAGGACTTTGTAATTTTTTTCTATATTAACGCGTGCCCCCCACCAAAAAAAAAAAAAAAAAAAAAAAACTATGGCATATGTATTATAGTTAATACAAAATAAAATACACTAAGCCTAGTGTTTGTACTAGGCTAGATACAGACCTCAAGCATATGCAAGCTCTAGTGTACAAACCAAAACTAACATTAAATAAATATACATTAAGCTTAGAATTTATTTTAGGCCTAAGACAAATTTGATGAATGTGTTATCTTAGGAATTTGTACTAAAATTGACATGAATTATAAATGTAATAAGCTTAGGATCTACACTAAGATTGATATAAACCAAAAACATATGTCAACTTAAGACTAGCATTGTATTAGGCCTAATTCAAATCAAATGCTGGTGTCTGTATCAAAATTTGCATAAAGTAACAATATTTTAAGACTAATATTAAATTAGGCCTAATTCAAATCAAATGCATATATAGTCTCTGGCATCTATTCTAAAACTAAAATAAAATATGAATACATCTAGCCTACATACATTTGTATTTTCCAAATTTATCTAGCCCGTATATATCTTAATGGAAGGCCAATAAAACATGCTCTCATTCAACTACCTATTATCCCTTCCTAAGTATTTAGTAATTTCTCTTGGATGTAATTCTATAATCAAGAAATCTCTAAGGGATGTCCTATGATTGTAGAGTTATCTACTTATATACAGGTACTCATCAATGACTATAAAGGATCTCAGTAAGGATCAAGACTTATCTTTATGCTCATGATATGAGCTATGAAGTTAGGGGACTAAATATAAGCCTCCATAAGTCTATCAAAATATGGAATATGAAATTATAAGTATGTAATAATTAGTGCTTCTATAGATAAAGCATTTATAGGTTTATTCTCAACATGAGGCTTGTGTTTGAGAGTAAAAGTATAATATTATAAAATATCTATTAATTTTGTATTTTCATAACTTATCTTCATCTATGTGTTGGTAAACTTAAGGTACTTGTACTTGTGTGTAGTATGAACTCCTTATGTTGTATGTAGTATATTTAATGTCCGAGTGATTGAATGATTACATAGAATTCTTTATCAAAATGGAATTCCTTTATATTACATTATTTAGTTTCTCATTAATGTAGGTTACAAGATGGTTATTTTTACTCAATCTACCCATCCCTCAATGTCTATTTTTGAGCGATAACATGTAACCTCAAATGCCTTAGAAAGGTGTAGTCTTAAAGACTTGGAATTTTATCAAAAACCCCTTGAACACTAGTGGTTTACTTAAAACTGCTTTTTATAGGATATTAGTGAGTGGAGAAACTATAATGCTTAAAATTTTAATAAACCTCATATAAAGTGTTTCCAAGCCATGAAAACTCATAAATCAAAGAATGATTCTGGTGTTAGCCAATTTGTAATAAAGTTGAACTTTAATGGATCAAGCTTGAGCCCAAAAGTAGTAACTACAAACCCAATAATATGACTTCTTAACTAATGAAGTGAGACTTGTCTAAACCAAACACAATTAATTGGTAAAGTCAGTTAGGGGGTTTAAATGCTGACCTTCATTCATCCATTGATATAATTCTAATATGGTAGTGACCACTCTTAAAATCTATCTTTGTAAAATAAGTTGTTCTAAAAATTAGATCCATCATTAAGTCTTAAGTATGGGGAATCTATACTTGATGAGTATCCTATTGGTAGCTTTGATATCAATACACTTTATCTGTGATCTAATTTTCTTTTGTGTCGATAAAGCTTTGGTATCACAATTCCTAGATCAAGGTTTCTTTTTCCTAAGTAACTCCTTAATCTACAAGTGATACTCAAGCTCTAATTGCAGAATTAACTAAGTATTAGCAGAATAGTAACTGGTGATAAGAATAAAGAAGAGTGAAGATCTAGAGTTTTTAGATAAGGAAATTCAATTAATTTTATTGCCAACATAAAATGGAAAAGATTAATGTACCAATGATGTCATGGTATCTTTGTATCCCTTTTAAAATGGCCATCAAACCTCATATTTGTAGGGCTGTAATTAGAAAAGGTATACAAAGAATAATATAGTATATCAAGATACTTAAACATCATTGTTCAAAGTTTCCATCTTGAAGATTGAGGCTATTAATTGGTTTGGCCAAGTCACCAACTAATTGAATATAATCATTGACATGTTTAAAGTCATCCATTTGCAAGATTGAGTCACCAAATTGATTGACAAAACCACCAACTTAAGAGATTTAACCATCAACTTATATAGAGGAAATTGTTAAAATTTGTATAGAGGAGGTTACCAGATAGCTTTGGATCCTCAATGTCTAAATGCACTAGTCAATATCCCCACGGGTCAAGAGAATTCAATAGAAGCTTAAATTTGTTTGATTAAACTTGAACCAAGTTTTTTAGATTTTTGGGTTTGTAAGTTGATAAGATAATAAAGAGGTAAAAAAAAACTTTATTATTTAATATAAATTACAAACATCCACAAAATCAAATGCATAAACTTTATGAGAAATTTTTTTGAATATTTAGTGTTACTTTTAGGGGTTGTTTAATCAGATGTATTATAAGTTTATAAACTAAATGGTGTTTTTTTTTTTTTTAATTTCAAATGTCTGATTAGAAGAGAAATAAACGAAAAGTATTACATCACTTAGTTCAATTTTAGTGTATTATGTATCTATGTAGACAAATAAATTTGGGACATATTGTGCATGATCTTGCCATTATGTGAACCCTATGAATGCATGCCATTTGTTACCCTTGCTTAAAGATCATAACTATAATAATTGCAACCTTCTTTACCTTGTTAAATGTATTATAAGTTTATAAACTAAATGGTGTTTTTTTCTTAAATTTCAAATGTCTGATTAGAAGAGAAATAAACGAAAAGTATTACATCACTTAGTTCAATTTTAGTGTATTATGTATCTATGTAGACAAATAAATTTGGGACATATTGTGCATGATCTTGCCATTATGTGAACCCTATGAATGCATGCCATTTGTTACCCTTGCTTAAAGATCATAACTATAATAATTGCAACCTTCTTTACCTTGTTAAATGTCTATAGATGACAATGGTTTGTGACTACAAATGAAAATGTGACCTCACTCCTTATGACATGATGATCTTCAGCCGTGCACTCATGATGCAAACATGAATAATGATGCATCCATATTTTGAGACATAGCACCTGAGCATGAACAATGATGCCACTATTAAGAACATGTCTTATTCCCTAAGTTTATTTTTTTTAACAATTTTGTATCAGTTTAAAGAAAATTTCCACATGTTCGTAACATTATATTCAAATATTTTGTAAATTTTAAATGTTTTATGCCACAAATTTCTTTAGAGAAATCATTTTTCACCAGATTATATTGAGGTGGATACTTATATAAGGTGGACTATACATAAGTGTAATTCTATAAATAATATTGATTAAAAATCTTATAGTTTCTATCTCATTATTTTTAGAAGACTACAAAAATTAAACTTACATTTCTTAGTATTAATTTTATTGGAATGCTTGAAATTTATGTAATGTCCATAATGAGATGATTATATAATAAGAATACATTTTTTAATAATTGATATGTCTTTAGAAAATTCACTTTATTAGCATAAATCTTGAGGTTATATTTGTGTAATAAATTTCCAAAATTAAATTTGTGACCATCCAAACTTTAATTTCAACAAACTTATAGTCAAAATGAATGTTCTAATAAGATAATCCCGATGACACTAATAATGATTCAATTTAAGTGCAAATGAACCTAATTAATGCATTTAAAGCATAATTGGAAGTTTTATGATATTAATTGAAGAATCAAATGATACCCAAATCTTGTATAATTATTATAAATTGAGCAAACTAATAAGATAAATCTAGCAGCCTAAGATTTTTCAATTTTAAAATTATAAATGTAGTTAAAATTTGAATCATGGACTACGATAACAAGATCAATATGAGCATTCGATGGAGTATTTTAGATTATGATCGAATTTACAAAAAAACTTGTGCCTTAAAAGTACAAAAATAAGGTTGCATTTTCTACAATAAGAGAGGTTCTAGAGCAAAGAGAATTAAAGAACTCTAGAGCTCTACCTGACATTCCATGTTAAAGATTATAATCAACAATTTCCACCATCACCTAATTTGTATTATGTATCTGTGGACACATAACATGCCATAGAAATGATAGTCTTATCTTCATCAATTATGAAAAAGGGTTAATTTTTATATCTTTAATTATTAAATGGTTTATTTCAATTTAGCCAATCACATTAGTTTTTCACCATTTTGATTTTTTGAGATAAAAGATTATTTTTTTCTTACAGCTTCATTTATTTGCATGCTAAATTTTTATAAAATCTATAATATTAAATACTGTATCATGTAAATTTTCTAGCACATTACCATTTAATGTTGTCTATTGGAATCATTCCAAATAAATTTTAAATATTTCATTAGTTGGCAATAAATTACTCAATCAAGTATAACATAATATATGTGGTGAAGATCACTTAGGCCTCACTTTGAAGGATTGTATGCATAATATGGAAGCTCATTAAGTCTAAATCTTGAAACTCTTAGAGGAGGCTAAATAAGAATGAATGACCTCATAATATGATAGAGTTCATTCAGAACAAAATAAACAATAGTTTAGGGTTGATCCACTTGATGACACTAAGGTAGTAACTTCTTCTGATGCTCCTTCCCTACCACAACCTCATCATGTTCTCTTAGACACTATCAATTCAACCCATCCTTACCATATTTCTTAACCAATATGTAATCTTCCATTAGCTATGAAGGCCTTAAATTAATATCACCTTATTAATAACTTATATTATATTATTAGAGATGAGCTAGGACAGTTTATTTAGGAGGAATTTCCTTTATGAGAAAGAAACTAACTTATATCTCATTGTGGTATTCAATAGATGTTACCTTTAAGTGATGCAAATCTCTTTCATCCAATTCCAATGGGGTTTATGTTACTTGTAAGTTATCTGCATGATGAAACTTTCGACCCCTACGATAAGACTGACCTCTATAAAACCATCATGTACATTAATAAGCTTGTGATTAATCCTCTATTAGGTTTTCCCTTCAATTCTTAGAGGACTGGCTCTCACCTTATTATACTCTCTTTCTCATAGAACTACTTGTACTTTTTTTTATTTATAATACTTTTTTTTTAACTATGTATTTTTCATTGAAAGATCATTAAAGACTCCTCCCATATCTCTAAGATTTGTCAAAATGATAGAGAGACCATTAAGGAGTACTTAAAAAAAAATAAGCATTTTAAATTCTAAGAGTTGATCTTGATTTTTATTTTGTAGTTCTTCTTAGACGTCTTAGTCTGGGAACATTCTACTTTTCATAATGCTAGACATATTTTACTCTTACACTAATCTTATTCATTGAGTATAAATATAAATACTTGTTGATGAGGATATCAACACCCATCAAAAGAAATTTGAATATCCAAATTCAGCCTAATATAAAAGTTAATAATAATTTAAAATAGTTAATGACTTACAAAAAAATAAAATATAAATGTCCTTTCTAAATTCATCATGGGTCACCCAATTAAAATTCATTAGTCACATGCAGAGTTAATATTATGATGAAGATATAAAATACTTAACACCTTAAGTGGCCAAAGCCTCTAAAAATCTATATGATGGAAACCAAACTCAGTATTATCATTTTCATCATTAAATAAAATAATTAATAGCAAAATATTAACATTTGAAGGAAGAGAATGAATGTCTAATTTGTCTTAGAAATATGGGAATTATTTTATAAAATAACCTATACCTTAGAATGATTAAAACTATTAAATAAGAGTGTTATCACACTAGAAAATTTCATCACTAAAATAAATTAATGAAATTAAACTCAAAATTTATCTATTAAAACTTAAACTCAAAGGCTTCACATTATTATAATTTAAATATATTTTCCTAAAAGCTTAAGAAGATACAAGTAAACTAAAAATCTCTAAAGGCTAAAGCTCTAAAAGATATATATTTCACTAATTCTCCTAAATAATTAGAAGGCTAAATGCCTAATAAGGTATAGGTACAACCAAAATCTTAGAAGGCATAAGTCTGAAAAGGTAAAGAGTGAAGGCTAAAAGTCACAGATGGCACATATTGCTTAGATTCTCCAATACTCTTGGAAGCTAAAAGCCTTATATGGTTTATATTTTTTTGATTATTAAAAAATATTAGAAGGTTAAAAGCCTTGGAAGATATAAATTCATCCATTTTTTATGAAAATTTCATAAAGCTAAAAGCCTAAGAATATATAAGTTTTTTCGATTATAAAAAAATTTATAAGGAAAAAGACTCAAAGGTACATGTTTTTCAAAATATATCAAAAGGAGTAAGCCTCAAAAGATCATTATTTACTAGGAAGCCAAGCACATTACATTTTTAATAAGGGCTATATCAATTTGTTAAGATTAAACTATGACATGTTAGACTTGAAACTTTTAAGTACATTTCAAAGTATATAATGCTTTATCTCTTATGGGTGGAATGTACTCACAAATTTGAACCACTCTTGTATGAATATGAAGAGTTTATTGTTTTAAACAAATTGATTATAAATATCATCCAAATTTGTTTATGAAAAATATGCATTTCCTAGTCACATTAAAAACTTTGATTTACATAATGCCAATACTTAATAAAAAAAAGTAGAGCTTATAAAAGAAAAATACTTTGCCAATAGAAGATAGTGTTGGTCCACCCTTACGAGATGGAAATAAAACTTATAAAGAAGAAACTAATATATCTGAATTTGTTTTATCACTTTGAAGTAAAATTCATTATTCTCAGTGGAGGAGAATTAGAGTTTGTAAGGGGATACACATCACCTATCCAAAATAATATTATTATGAAGCCTAAGAATTAGAAATTATGCATCATTATTATAAGATAGTTGAAAGCCTCTCTTAAGAAAAAAATTGAGGCATATCATGCCTCATAATCTAAATTAAAAAAAAAAAAAATTCTTTTATCTTTTAATATACAACACAAGAGCTATCCATTTAACTTTTAACAATAATAATATCAGTGAAAATAAATCTAGTGGTCAAAATATCAACATATATCTATATTCATTGCTCCAAAAATCATATACAATACATATGAATCATATAAATACAATACATCATCCAGTTCTCAGTACAAAAAAAAAAAAAAAAAAAAAAAAAACAACAATAATAATGTGAAGCCTTTGTCCTACTATATGGGGTCGGCTACATGAATCCTTTTTCTCCATTGTGCTATGTTAAAAGTTGAATTTGCATTTAAATATAATAAAGAATGATCATTTTGAATATTTCTAACCATGTCTTTTTATGTCTACCTCTACCTTTATTAATATAAGTCAAATTTAATACATCTACTTTCCTAACTTAGTCATCAGAAGGCTACTATTTTATGTGACCAAATCATCTAAGGCTACTCTCTCTAATCATATCTTCCAGTAGAGCTACTCCAACCCTTTCATGTTTGTGCTCAATTCATATCCTATTACTAAGAGTAAAGCCACTCATCTACCTAAGCATATTTATATCTGCAACACTTAACTTAATATTATGCTTCTCTTTTAATGACTAACATTTTGCAACATAAAGCATTATAGGTATAACCTCCATCTTATAGAATTTTCCCTTAAGTTTGAGGGGGACTTTTATATTACACAATAAGCCCGATGCATTTCTCCACTTCAACCATCCAATGTGAATTATAATAGTAGGATGGGCGATCTTACACTCTTGATTCTCTTCCCTAACTTGAAATCATTTAAAATCTATAAACTAAGCTTGAAAAATCAGTAGGGTCACTAAATCCAACAACTTAACTCAAAATATAGTAAAGAAGTAGTGTACACATCATCAATTAGTTTATAATAGTAGAAACTAATACGATCATAAATCTGTGAAGAAATAGTAAAAAAATATACTAGTAATAAAATCTATAAAATAGTTGAATAGTACAATACAAAAATTGATAAAATGATGTAGTATAAAAATATCATTATTAGTAAACTAGTAAATTAATAGATCAGTAGATTAGTAAATCAGTACAAAGGTTAAATTAGTAAGTAATAAATAATCCTTCCTAAACCATAAATGATAATAATAAGAAATCATATAAATTAAGAAACTAAAAATATATATGAAAACTGTCAGAATATATACCAATGTTGTTGAAACTTGATTAGGTTGTTAAGCCTAAGCTATTGTCCCAAGGCTAACCAAGAGGGGGGTGAATTGAGAATTTTAAAATTTTTTATTGGATTTAAAATATGAATACCTTTGATTCAATTAGTAAGTTAATTAAGATTTTAAAAACAAAAATTTCAACCACAGAATATAACTTGCAGTAAATAAAATGTGAAATTTTAAAAGACACAAAGATTTATAGTGGTTCAATCAAACACGAACTATATCAACTCCCTGAAGACTCCCTCTTCTGGTATTGTACTATTACCAAAGTGTCTCTCCTTTTGCAACCATAGCAAGTGGAGAAGATTTTACAAAACCTCTCTTCCACCAATCCCTGGTGTGATAGAAAACCATCATCCTTTCACACTCTCCAAGTGTCGGCAGAGAACCGTCATCCTTTCACACTCTCCAAGTGTCGACAGAGAACCGTCATCCTTTTACACTCTCCAAGTATTGGTAGAGAACCGTCATTCTTTTATACTCTCCAAGTGTCGACAGAGAGTCAGATCTTCTTCAAAGATCTTCTCATGTGTAATCTAGAAATAAAAGAGAAAGAGTAATAACCAAAATTTCAAAGAGATCCTTACCTTTGAGTAACCTTGTAAACTCTTCACGCTCCACTTGAAAGAAATCTCTTTCAAACACTCTCACTTTCAAATGCCATTGAAAAAAACATGAAGACAAGACTTTTTCACATCAATTTTTGTGGACCTTCTATACTAAAGACAAAAAAATCGTCCAAAAAGTTAAAATTTTCAATTTTGAATGTACACGATCGTACAGTATGATTGGAGTTCATATGTACTAATAATTCAAAAATTGTTATGTATGAACCTGTCATGAATCGGTATGAATCGATTTATACATGATAATCATTCGATACAAAACCAGTTCATCCGGTACGAATAGTTAAAAAAATTTCACATTCGTTGGGACGAGAAGGGAACTCACAATTTTGTACTCTGGAAGGCATGTACGAATGGTATCGTACATGATGATTCATACTTAGAAAAAATATTTTTGAGCGAACAGGGACCCGTCCATTTCGTACTTTGGAAGGCATGTATGAATTGAGTTCATGCAATATGATCTATACTTAGAAAAAATATTTTTGAGTGAAAGAGGACCCATCTATTTCATACTCTGAAAGGCATATATGAACTGGGTTCGTTTAGTAAGATCCATGCTAAAAACAATTTATTTATGTTTGCTTGACTGCTCGTCGAGAAAATAACTGAACAAATTATCCCATATAAAGTTCATTCGTATAGTACGATTAGTTTAAAAATTATGAATTTTAAACTCCCCCCAGTGTTTGTGTACTCAATTACAATCACACTCTCTCAGACTTAAAAAAATGAAAAATACATACTTCAGTTACAATAAACTCTAAATTGATCTTGATTTGAAGTCTTCAACAATCAGAAGTATGATTTTTGTGAAATATTAGTAGCACAAGCGCAATACAATTCTACCTAAATTTGTTAGAAGAAATAATAATGAAAACAATAATATTTGTAATCATAAAAAACATATGTTTCAAGAATATGAACAAATAAGAATTAAATATCAACTATCTCAATAATCTTTCCTTTTTTAATGATGGCAAAACAATTATTATTTGAATAAAATTGAATACCCTAAATTTCTCCTTAACTCCCCCTAAATGAAAAAATAGTAAATATAAAGGAATTTATTTAAAAAACAAATCAATTTTTTTTTTCATAAATGACAAAACATAAAAGAACTAACAACTAAAAAATAATCAGACACAAACAAACACAAATAATATTTCTCCCCCTTTTGACAACAAAAAAAAAGAAGGAAGAAGGGAAAGTTGAAATGAAAGAAGTCATATAAGAAATCTTTAATAATTAATCTTGAAAGAGATTGAACCATAATTGTAATAATAAGATTAATGTTCATTATATAAAAATAAAGATTCAAAACATTTAAATTAAAATGTAACATAAATAAGAAAAATAGATCAAGGTCATGAAGCATTCTAGACAATGAGATAAAGAGAATTATTACAAAAGTGATGAAATGAAGATTACATAATTTCAATTTTCAATATAAAATATAATTGAAATTTAAATTGATTTGAATTTGAAGATTAAAAGACAAAGAAAATAATATCTTCAATTGGCGACATTGCACATCTTTTTAAATATTTTTGACACACTTTGTGCATCTTTTTGAATTTGGGCTAATTTTATGCCTCTTTTTAATTTGAGAACCATTGCATATTCTTTCAATTTTTTGTACATATTGTATATTTACTTTTGAAACCTTTTTTTTTAAATGATCTTTCTAAAATCAATAATCTATTAACTCAAATTTCTCTAATTACAAAAATAATTATATTAAAAAGAGAAATAAAAAATAATGGGACATTAAAATTGTAATAATAATATTTAAATAATGTATGCCTAAAAAGAATTTGAGATTGATAGACTTAATTGATCGAGATAGAAGTTAACTTAAATTTTTAAAAAATTAGATTTTATAATGAAATTAATTTTTTTGTATTGTAGTTTTAATTTATAACACTTTTTAGATCAATTAAGACATGATTAGTATATAGGAAAACTAACATTTCACACAATGAATAAAAGCAACTAACGAAAAATAAGACATATTTTATTGATATCAATTTAAAGATGAAATACATTAAAGCACAATTTATATCAAATCATAACACAAGGATAACAAAATATCAACACAAAAGCTAAATAAAAACAAGTACGTAAAGCATAAAAAACATCACTAAGATCAACATATCTCAAAAGACTGGCAAAGTCAACACATAAGAAGTACATCTAGAACTTTGAAGGGCCCTGGTATGGAGGAGGAGGCTGGTTGAAGATTAAAAAATAGCTATTCATTATAGCTATGTTAGTGTTCATAGATTCAAACTGTCATCAAATTCAACCCATGTCGTGCTGGTGCTGTGTATCCTACTGGTTAAGGTGAGTCTGAACTTGATCAAAATATTGATTAAAATGACTCTCTAATCGGTCAAAGCACTGGATCATCTCCCGAAAGTTTGATCCCTGAACAGGTGCAGGTGCTGGAGCTCCCCCTTCTCCCTTAGTATCTTCACTTGTATTGTCATCTTTACTAAAAAAGGCTCTAAATGAAGCATCTGTGAAGTAGATTGGCATTTCAAGTTGAGGCTTAGGATGAACAAGATTGTATCACTAGATGTCCTAAAGTAATATTCTTCTTCCACTTATGAGATGGATGCCCAATTTTAGAATGGCCATGAATATAATCAAGAATAAGTTAGACTTCATCTATTGATTATTCAATCATGATAAGATAGGTAACAATGGACAGAAGATGAGTAATATTAATGTGAACACCAACCTTAGGAATTATTGAAGTTTTAAGGAGATGCTGAATGATCCTTGCATTTTGGTGTAAGGTATAGTCCCTAGAGAAATGACCTACTTGAGTAACCCCTCTATAAATTTTTTCTATTTTGGACTAGTCAAAATTAGATTTAGAGGTCAATGTGTGTGCTCTAATTTCTTGAGTTCTTAAATGAAGAAAGGTTTCCAAATCTTCCTTAGTGATTTCTACCTTTTTCTTTAGGACATAAGATCTTATCTTACTCTCATCAGAACTAAAAGACATATTTGCCAGAAAATAGTGAAAGGTTTTTTTGTTGTAGGTATAAATCAAAGTCAGAATGAAGGCAAATTGAGTGGTGACAAAAAGAGGCATTACTTGAAAGTGAATGCCTTCTTGGAGTAAGAGTCTATAAGGAGTAATTTTAGCAGAGACAAACCTAAGGAAAGAATCCTCATTTACTATAGATAGAAAGTTTTCATCTCCACTCTTGGAAGATGATCCCTCAGTGACTCTACCACGCTTGCTAGAAATGGCCATTACTAAGAAGTGAAGGATTGAAAGAGGCTATTAAAGTGAATGAAAATGAATTCTAAAGCCTTCATATTCAAAGAAAAATGACCATTCATATATATGAAAAAAGGTTTTGAACTGTACAATAGTTGGTTCATACATACGAAATAAAATTTTGTATATACAATTGAATACGTTGAAAATGAAGGTGACTTTTCGTAATCACACAAGTTATGAAGCATCCTTTCATGTAGGCTTTTTGACCAGACGATCATACAGACGAACAAGAGTTTATCTAGGATGAACGGTTATTTAAGAATATTTTAAAGATTGTTAGGTTCGTCCACCACTTTGAATGACATGTGGTTTGTACATACGATCAGTAATAATAACTAATTCTGCCCGTATAATCGTCTATGTGCGTACAGACAAAGTAATACAAATTGTCTAGGATGATATAAATATCATATAGTATGATATGTATTAGAAAAATAAAAGTTTATACATTTAGTCCATAATAACGATTGACATGCTACAGAATTCGTACATGATGAAAATCATTTTGTACATTATGAATAGAAAACTTAAAAAAATCACACAATCATTCAAAAATAGAAATTTTGAAATGAAAACATGTCTAAAACACACAAAATACATAAAAAGCAAAAACAGAAATAAACACACAAAAACAAAACACAAACATTCAAAAAACATGGAAAAAAACACATAAAAAATATATCAAGTTTATAGAAGATTTAATTTAAGCATTAATATCTATCACTCCTAACCTTATTCTTAATATGCTAAAAGAATCAAAAGCAGTGGTTTTGTAAAAATGTCTGCAAGTTGATTTTCAATAGAAACATGGTTCAATTCAATTTCTCTATTGGATATATGATCCTTAATGAAATGATGCCATATGTCTATATGTTTGGTTCTAGAATGTTGAATATGATTTTTTAAAATGCAAATGACACTAGTGTTATCACAATAAATTGTAATTGTGCCGATTAAAAATTCTAAATCAATCAACGATTATTTCAACCAAAGAACTTGTGCCACACAACTTCCTAAGCAATGCATTCAGCTTTTGTAGTAGATAGGGCTATGGAATTCTTTTTTCTATTGGACCAAGAAACTAAAGAATTTCTTATAAATTGACAAGTTCTAGAAATAATATTTCGATCAACCCTATAATTTACAAAGTCTAGATCTAAACATCCAATTATTTCAAATGAAGAGCTAAACTTAGGATACTAAATCTCTAAGATTCGAGTTCCTAAGAGATATCTCAAAATTCTTTTTACTGTTATAAAATGTGATTCTTTTGGATCTAATTGAAATTTTTCACACAAATAAATACTAAACATAATATCGGGCCTTCTTGCAGTCAAGTAAAGCAAAAATCCATTAATTCCTCTAAATTTCTTTTGATCAACAGATTTTCCCTTAGGGTCATTGTCCAATTGAACTGAGAAACTCATAGGTGTACTAATAAGTTTAGCATTATCTATTTCATACTTTTTGAGGATGTCCTTAACATACTTTGACTGACTAAAAATATTTCTTTCTCAATTTGCTTAATGCTAAAACCTAAAAAATAACTAAGATCCCCCATTAGACTCATCTCAAATTCACTACTCATTATTTTTAAAAAAATTATCATAAAGATATTTATTTGTAGATCCAAAGATGATATTATCAACATAAATTTATACAATAAGTATATAATCTCCCAATTTCTTTAAAAAGAGAGTGGTGTCCATAATTCTTTTTTCAATAGATCTCTCAAGTAAAAAAGTGTTCAACCTCTCATACCAAGCCCTAGGTATCTGTTTCATTTCATATAATACCATTTTCAATTTAAAAACATGATTTGAGTATTTCAAAATTTTAAAACCTGGAGGTTTTTCAATATAAATATCCTCTTGTATCACCCCATTCAAAAAGATACTTTTAACATCCATTTGATACAACTTAAATTTTCTAAAATAGGCAAAGGCTAATAAAATACTTTTTGCTTCAAGTCTCAGTACAGGGGCAAAAGTCTCCTCAAAATTAATTCATTCAATTTAATTATACCCCTTAGCCACCAATTTAGCCTTATTTGTAATAATAACTTCTGAATCTTTCATCTTATTTTTAAATACCCACTTAGTTCCAACTATATTTTGATCCTTTGGCCTTGCAATTAATTCCTAAACCTCATTACTTACAAATTAATTTAATTCAACTTGCATTGCTGGAATCCAAAATTCATCTGAAAGTGCTTGATTTATATTTGTGGGTTCTATTATTGAAATAAATGCAAAATTTTTAACTTCTTTGCTAAGTCCACACCTAGTCCTAACACCCTCATTATGTTCACCTAAAATCAATTTCTTAGGATGATTTTTAAAAAAAATCAAATCTCTAGATAAAGGGTTTTCTATCTCTAATTTTTCTTCCAAATCAATCTTCTCAATCTTTTGGCAGTTATTTTCTATTTCATCATCTTCTAAATTTAGTTCTTTCAAACTTCCAGATTCATTAAAAACAACATGTGTGATCTCCTCAACTACTAAAGTTCTTTTGTTAAATACTACTTTATAAGATTTTTCAACACTAGAGTATCTAAGAAAAATTCATTCATATGATTTTGGATCAAATTTGCTTAAGATAAATTTTCATTATTATATATGAACACCTTACATCTAAAAATATTCAAATATGATAAATTAAGTGTTCTTCCCTTAAGAAGTTCATAGGGTATTTTGTTCAATTTTGACCTAATGTTCATCCTATTCAGAACATAACATGCAGTACCGACTCCTTCAGCCCAAAAATATTTAAGAAGTGAATATTCTGCCAACATGGCTTTAGCGGCTTCAATTAATATCCTGTTCTTGTTTTTGACTAGCCCATTATACTGAGGGATTCTAGGTGAAAAAAATTATGATTAATCTATTTTTCTTAAAATAAATCATCAAATTTTTTATTTTTAAATTCACTGTTGTGATCACTTTGAATGGTTAAAACTTACACCCTAATTTCCTCTTAATCTAAGTAAAAAAATATCTAAATTCCTTAAAAGACTTACTTTTATGAAATAAAAATTTAACCCACATAAATCTTGAGAAATCATCTACAATCACAAATCTATATACCTTCCCTCATAGACTAATAGTGCTAACCTGTCCAAAAAGATCCATATGAATAATCTCCAAAGGTTTACTAATTCTAAGATCCTTAATGGACTGAAAAGAGGACTTCACCTATTTTCCTAATTGACATGCATCACAAAGGTGATCATTAGTAAAGTCTAATTTTGGTATACCTCTAACTAAATCCTTTTGGATAATTTTCATAAGGTTTTTCATGCTAATATGATAGAGTCTCCTATGCCATAACCATGAATCATCAGAAATAGTTATCAAACAAAAAGCATTAAGAGTTTTAATATAATTAAAATCTAGCATATACATACTATTTACCCTAATTCCATGCAAAACATCATTTTTATTTAGGCTTAATATGCAGCTAGTGGGAAAAAATTTTACAGAATACCCTTAATCACATAGTTGACTAATGCTTAACAAATTATGCTTTAAGCCTTCAATAAGTAAAACATTTTATATGAAAAATTTTTGCAAGTTTTCGATCATACCTGTGCCAACCACTTTTCTAGTAGTGTTATCTCCTAGTGTAACACTACCTCCATTCCTGACTTCCATCATTGTAAATTATGTAGTGTCTCCAGTCATATGCTTTGAGCAAATGCTATTCAAGTACCAAATACTCTCATAAGGCCTTGTATGAGAACGTGCCTACAAAATAATCAAATGTTAAACTTGGGAACCCAAACAAGTTTAGGTTCTCCTTTTGGCAAAATAAAAATAGATGCATGTATGATATGACTAGATTTATGCATCTTTGGTCTCCACACTAAATGAGTTTTTAATATAAAATATAAGTGTGTGCAATATGTCCAATTATGCCACAAGAAAAATATTTAACTCCAGAAAATGGATTTCTTAATCTTCTATAATTACTCTCTCTTCTTGGGTTCTAAAATTTTTGATCTCAAAATATGATTTGTAAAATCTTCAAGTGTTGGGGGTTTCCTATTTTCTTTAATAGCTTTTACTTTCAATTTCAAAAATGTGTTTAAATCTTCTAACACATTTTTATCTAAATTCAAACAATGTTCTTTATTCTCTTATTTATCCTTAAAATACTTCAATTATTTTTCCAATTGAGCATAAGATGATTTTAAAAGATCATTCTTTTTATTCAAGCCATCAAATTCAATAAGTAAGTTCATGTGGTTTTTATCTATCAGTTCATAATCTTTCCTAAAGATTTCATATTCTTTATGTAATTCTTGCATTTCAAGGTTTAGACTAGCATGCATTTTCTTAAGTTTTTTATATGCATCATGAATTCTTTTAGAAACTTCTAACAATTCAACATAGGTCAAGTCACATACCTCTTCTTGATCTGACTAATCAAGATTATCAGCCATTAAGCACAAATTTGTGACTTCCTCCTCCTTTTATATTTTTGATTAATGTAAAGCTGAGTCCGCCCAAAAAGCCCTTTGAAATCTCTTCTTGCCCTTCTTCATATTTGCTTTCTCTTATATCTTCTCCTTATTAGGAGTGGCTTTTAGATTTAGGCAATCTGATTTTACATGTCAATGTTTTCTGTATTTGTAGCAAATCATACCATTAGAAACCTTAACATTTTTATTGAACTTACCTCTGTTTTAATGCTGACATCTCCTCTGCTTCCTTTTAAGAAAACTTCTAAATTGCATAGTCATTAAGGCAATGTCATCTCATCCTCAGGTTATGACATATCACTCTCTAATTCCTCCAGTTTTAGTGTAATGTTATTCTCCTTTCGCTGTTCACCTGCATCAATCTTTGTTTGACTCACTCTTTGCTCGTAAGCAATTAGTGAATCAAGAAGATTATCAATGGAGTAAACATTTAAATCTTTAAACTTTGTAATAGCAGTTATTTTTGCATCATTAGCAGTAGGCAAACAATGAAGAATTTTACTAAGCATTTCAGCATTCGTTAGTTCCCTACCAAATGTGTGCAAATAAGTGACTATCTGAGTGAATCTTGTGTACATATCAAAATTAGATTCATTGGGTTTCATACAAAATAATTTATATTCATATAACAAGATGTTTAATCTTTGCTTCATTAGTCACTTCGTAAGTAATACAAAGTCTCCCATATATCCTTTCCACTTTTACAAGTGGAAACCCGTATGTAATCTTCTGACTTAAGTGCATAAATAAAACTATTTAAATATTTTTCATTTTGTTATGCTAAGTCACATTCTTCTATAATCCAATTAGCAAAGGGTGTTTTAACTCTAATGCCATAAACTAATCTAGTTGTCCTAGTATACCCTTCTTGAACTAGGATCCATATGCAATAATCAAGTGGTTGTATAAATATAGACATGCATGTTTTCTAAAAATTGAAAGGGATATTGTCAAATAAAGGAGGTCTAGTGACCGAGTAACCTTCTGGTGTGTTTTGATTTCCAAAAGTAGCCATTCTCTTTTTTAAAAAAAGTAGTCTAAACTTATGATTTTGATACAAAGATTTGATACCACTTGTTGAAACTTGATTAGGTTGTAAAGCCTAAGCTATTGTACCAAGGCTAACCAAGAGAGGGAGGGGGTGAATTGATAATTTTAAAATTCTCTCTTGGATTTAAAATTTAAAAACCTTTGATTTAATTAGAAAGTTAATTAAGATTTTAAAAACAAAATTTTCAACCACAGAATATAACTTGTAGTAAATAAAATGCAAAAATTTAAAAGAAACAAAGATTTATAGTGGTCTAGTCAAATACAACCTACATCCACTCCATAAAGACTCCCTCTTTTGCCCCCATAGCAAGGAAAAGAAGCCTTTACAAAACCTCTCTTCCACCAATCCCTGGTGTGGAAGAGAACTGTCGTCCTTTCACACTCTCTAAGTGTCACCAGAGAACCTAGTCATTTCACACTCTCCAAGTGTCGGTAGAGAACCATCATCCTTTTACACTCCAATTGTTGATAGAGAATCGTCATCCTTTTACACTCTCTAAATGTCAGCAGAGAACCGGATATTTTTCAAAGAACTTCTCACGATCAATCTAGAAAGAAAAGAAGAAGAGGGATAACTAAAATTACAATGAGATCCTTACCTTTGAGTAATCTTGTGAATCCTTCACACTCCAATTGCAAGAAATCTCTTTCAAACACTCTATCATACTCTCTCTTTCAAATGCCCTTGAAAAAAACATGAAGACAATATATTTTTACGTCTGTTTTAGTGGATCTTTTATACTAAAGACACAAAAAAACCATCTAGAAAACTAAAAAATTTCAATTTTAAATGTACACGATAGTACAATACGATCGAAGTTCATACGTACGAACAGTTCAAAAACTATTGTGTATGAACCTATTGTGAATCGGTATGAATCAGTTCATACACGATCATTATCCGTTATGAATAGTTAGAAAATTTTCACATTTGTCAGGGCGAAATGTCAGGACAAGAAGGGACCTCATAATTTCATACTCTAGAACCCATGTACGAATGGTGATCATACAGGACGATCCATACTTAGAAGAAAAAAATATTTTTGCATTAATAGGGACCTGTCCATTTCATACTCTAGAAGGCATGTACGAACTGAGTTCAAACAGTACGATCTATACTTAGAAAAAAGATTTTTGAGCGAAGGAGGACCCGTCCATTTAATACTCTAGAAGGCATGTACGAACTGGGTTCATATAGTACGATCTATATTTAGAAAAAAAATTCATTTCTATTTATTTGACTGCTCGTCGATAAAATAACTAAACAAATCATCCCATATGATATTCATTTGTACAATACGATTAGTTTAAAAATTGTGAATACAGTACGATTAGTTTAAAAATTGTGAGTTTTAAACTCTCCCCTGGTGTGTGTGTGCTCAGTTATTCAATTACAATCACACTCTCTCAGACGCAAGAAAATGAAAAAAATTGACTTCAATTACATTAAACTCTAAACTGATTTGAAGTCTTATACAATCTAAAGTATGATTTTCTTGAAATGTTAGTACACACATGAGCAATATAATTCTACCAAAATATGTTAGGAGAAATAATAATCAAATCAATAATTTTTGGAATCATAAAAAAAGCATATAAGTTGCAAGAATATGAACAAACAAGAATTAAATAACAACTATCTTAACAATTGTTATACTATTAAATCAATATATACATGAGGTTGAATCATTTTATATTAGTATCTAATAAGTATTTTATATCACATGCTATGTATCACTTTCTCAATATGGGAGTGACGTACTTAATAATAGTAAATCAGTAGCAATATCTGTAGAATCAATAATAGTATCAGTATCCATAAGATTGGTGGTTTAGCAAAATAATATAGTCACATTATAGTGGTAATTAATAGAATAATAAAATAATATAGTAACATTAGTGAAGTAACATTAATTTCAATAATATCACTAAATACGTAATGAGTAGTGTATTAAGAACTCTTTCATCACCTCTATTTACTGATCTTTCCCTGTAAGCTTTAAATCCTACTATCCTCTATCCTTCTGTCTATCTATATTATGTTACTTTAGAATCTAATCTTCCTCCCAATCCTTTATAAGGATAATTTACAATCTTATATCCTTGTTGTCCACATCAAAAATATTATCCTATCAGAGGTAGCACTAACCCATATATCTTTCTCTACAATGAATACATTCATTGTTGTTTATGGTAGACACTATCGATCTAGATCCCCTTGAATCACTATAATTACTTTTATATCTCTAACACTTCTCTTATTTCTCTATCTCTGCTTGATTCATCTCTAGCCATCCTCATGCTCATATACTTTTGAAGTCCACATCATACATGAATGTCAATACTACCAAATTAATCTGTATCAATTTATCCTGCTCCACTAACTAAAAAATACTTATATATATATATATATATATATATATATATATATATATATATATATATATATATATATATATATATATATATATATATATATATATATATATATATATATATATATATATATATATATATATATATATATATATATATAAGGCAGTAATAGATCTCTCAATTCCATGTTCAACACTTTTAAAAATTTGTAACACTTTTTTTTGATAGCAAGGATCCAATGAGGATTGTATCTACCCATCATATTACATCACTATCTTGCATTCTTATTTCAATCTAATGAAAGCTTCTTATATTTGTCATTGTTTGCTAGGGAAATGTGTAACTCAATTATAATTATATTTTTAGGAAAATTTGGATATAATCTTTTTGTATTTTAATTCTAAAATTAAACATGTCATTAGGAATGATATATCATCTCGAGAGAAGAAAGTAACATTCTCTATTGAGTTCATATTTAGAATAAAAAAAATCTTATCTAAGCTATTATAGCTAAATTCAAGAAAGAGCTATATATGACCCCGAAGGATCAAATATTATTCATTCATATTTTTGGCCATGATAACCCATATACATTATCATTAATTTCATGATTAAATTTGCAATGATAAATAATGTTCCTTCCCAAGAGAAGAAAATATCTCTTATCACTTACTACTTGAGCATGACATTAATGATCACCTTTTTAATTTTAAATTTTCCAATATAACAATTTCCCCCTATCCTATTTAGGAGCTAAGTAGGATGGGGTTTATTTTATCTGGGGTCTTAAATATCCTACAAAGGAAAGCCTTCATAGTTTATTGCATCATAAAAACTTAGACTTCCTACTAATACTCTCTATTAAATTAATGGTAGAAATTTTATTTTTTGATTTTTTTAAGAGTGTTATGAAAGAAGTGAGGTTGGGATTTTAATTGGGATTGGATCAATTTTGAACACTTATTTTTGAAGCCCAAAGATGAAAAGTAGGGAGCTATTTGGGATTCTAAAAATAGTTCAGAAGCACCCTAGCCTATCTTATGTTGGGCTTTAAATTTTGGATGTTAGAAAATTTTAGTTTGAGTTGATATTTTTTTTAGAAATTTTGGATTAGATTTCTAAGGTTAGGGACTTATGATTTTGAGTCTACCATGTATCCTAAATTTAATTTAGGCACTAAATAATAGTGACCCGAATTTAACTAATGACATTTTATTTTTGACTTATTTCGGTCTGGATTGGAGAACCACCTAAACCAACTAGGCACTTTAAAACCGTGAGTTTGATCTTATGATATATGGATAGGGTTTATTAAGTTTTGAAGAATTTGGATTCGACATCTAAAGAAGGTTGTCCTAATTGGCCCCTTTACTTATTTAGGGTGATTGTGCTTGATGCAATTAAATTTTTTTAACTTTTAATTAGTTACTAATGGAATGCATACTAATTGACCTTGTATACAAAATTCATATGATGAACTTCAAAAATTAGGCTTAGAAAATAGATTTTTCCCTAGAGATACACAACATCTTCTAAACAAAGCTACACCCTAATTAGTTAGGTGGTCTACCATGACCCACAAGTGGGGAGGTGTATAGCAAGGAGAGAAGATCAGTATGAATGCATGAAAATCCCCAACGTTCCTATGCTTACGTCTTAGAAGTGCTTATTGTTTTATGTAAGCTTGATATTTTTAATTTAATTTCAAGTAGAAGAATTTTTTTATTATTCTTAAGAGCCAAATCACGTTTTAGGCTAAAATAAATCTGACATGAAAAAAATAAAGATAAAAAAATAGATAATTTATAAGGAACAACTAATTAAAATAAAACATCATCACATAATGTCAAATGAATGTTAAAGAGGCTATATGACAAGTGCCACTTAATTATAACCCATGATTTGTAGAAATTAAAAGTGCTTAGGCATCACTAGCAACATCCTAGATTTTAGTTCTATAGAATGATAGAAATATTAAAGTGGGGGTATTTTTTGAATTGATTTCTTCATTTTATTTCTTTGGGCTTCTTTGATCCGTCTGGTCTGGATATCTAAATGAAAAGAACTCTTTTCCGAAGGGGTGTTTCTTTACTCTTTAGATCTCAAACATACCCAAGTTTTGATTTCTAAATGGAAGGAACTCTCCCATAATGGATGTTTTCTTCTTCTTTGGATTGCAAATTGGTTGTCAAATACCCCACTTTAATTGAATTTCATAACTCTTTTTTTTTTAATTTACATTTATGAAAAATTAAATAACTCTAATACAACCTATATGTTATCATAAGTAGTTCACACATATAATCATCAAAATATTTCAAGTAGTTATACAAAATTCATTCCTCATATTTGCTCCAATACAATCACTTGGCCATGCTTTTAGTTTTTAAGGAGCTTAGAAAATTTAGCACTTGCAGAAAATTCTGTTAATCACATATTTTTTATTTTCCCCTTTATATAGCCCTGCATAAGCATGACGATCTACAAAAAAAAAAAAAAAAATTATATCCAAATTATTCATAACCTATGAGAAATCTGGTGCCCATCACATCATATCATAGGTAGCATGATAGAAAAGAACATCACATAAATATGCAACACAAAGAAAATCAAACCATAAACTAACATGGATGGAAAATCATGTAAAATCCATGAAAAATACACAGCACAGAAAAATAAAGTATAAAAGAATAATGGCCTAGCCTAAATCTTAGATTGGTTGTCCTAACAAGCCATCTACAATGATTTCATCATGCCGTGTGGTTTATTATTTGAAGTTTTTAATAATTTATTTTAGTATGTTGTAAGTTAAGGTGAATTTTATTTGAGTTTAATTATTAGTATTTTAGTGTTCATTTTAGGAAGAGTTTTAAGGGTTATAGTTAGTTAATTAGTTATTTTTTAAGATCCTAATTTTTAAATAGGTGCTTTAGTCCTTAAGCCTAAAAAATTAATACACTTATGCTCTCCAAAATGAGATCTACATAAGGAATGGAGCTTCCATTAATTATTAAATGATATTTAATTATTTAGATTGAATTATAATTACATTTGTTTACACAAGGGTAGTGAGGTTTATTTCACCATATTTGGGACTAACTTAATACCCTCGTAGGCTCGAGTTACCCAATAATTATCTTTGGGTTTAGGTTTGATTTAGTTCATTGATTAGTTATCTAAGTTTATGATTATCTTATTAATGTTTTATTAAACTTATGATTTATGGTTTGTATTCCATCAAATATGTTCGTGTTATTGTCATAACGGGCATGAGGACCAAGGTATTGTCAAGACACATCCCTTATAGACCTCATTTCTATATGAGATCACTAGGACCTACCTGGGTTTCTTCCTGGTGACCTAATAATTGGCAAGTATTCACTAGATCCCAGTAAAAAATCTAATCCAATCCTAATCAAATTTAATTCCATTTTTCAATGAAATCTTCAATCCAATCTTCAGATTCTAAACTCTAGTCCAACTCTCAACCAACCTTCAATTAATCATCAGATAATATCCAATCAATCCAATCATTCATTTGATTTTTATTGATGTGGTTAATTCAAACTTAATATTTTAAAACCAAAATATAGTCTAAATTTAGGATTCCAAACTAAATTCTAGGATTAGGGACCCAGATTCTACAACCTTTTTTGGGTGATTTTTCTTTCACTTTGAAATCCAATCAATTAAGCTTTGAATCATCATATATCAATTGAATTTTTATTAGTCATGTCTCTAGAGTCAATCATCCAAATTTGAGCTCAATATGAGGTCTCTAACTACATAAATTGAATTTATTTTCAAAGGCTGTAAAACCTTCAAATATTTACACCCAATGCCAATGGACTTGCCATTTAGTGGAAATTGACATGGGAACTTTTCCAAAAACCTTTAATCACATCCATGGCTTCTATTTTGACATGTTGACAAATTCACACTTTTTTGGATCTAATTTGACCCAGAGTTTACTAGAGGTCAAAATGAGCAAAATGCTATTTAAGATGGATTTTGGACTCTTCCTGAAACTCAACATAGCTCAACCTTATCAACCTTTGAAGCCTATCCTAATGTATCCTAATTATCATTAGGGACACATTAGATGAAACCCCATCCTTTGGTTTGACCTGATTGACCAATCCAATAATGATTGACTAAAATGCCCCTTAAGGATTCAAATGATCATTTCAAACCAAATGAACTCCTCTTGACTTGAAACCACTCCCATTGAGTTCATATGATCAATTTGAACTCAATGGATCCAAACCTTGATCCTAGGTTAACTTGATTGACCAAGTCAACCAAGTTTGACTAAACTTCCCATACACCTTTAACTTCTTCAAACCCTTTGACCAAAGCTTACCCAAGCAATTTCAAACACCTAGTACCATCCCTTGGGTCGTTAGGGATAACCCTTTGGAAAACCCAAGCCTTGGGTACACTTGGGTTAGCCACTTGTCTTGACCAAAGTGTCCAAAGAGAGGTCTCCCATGAGCCAAACCTCAACTCAAGCCAAACCAAATCAAAGTAATGGTTGAATTAGGTCCCCTATGACCTAATGCATGCACCTACCTCAGTTGACCAAACCCTTGAGTTAACTAAGTTTGGGAATTAGGCTAGCCCAAAGTGGTCAAAACCACATTGGGTTGAGCCATTTCTCAATATAAACCTCTCTAAGTCACACCAACACCTTCATTGGGTAGCCCTAGGTTCAACACATTTACCCTAGTCAGCCTAACCCTTGAGGTGACTTGGGTCAACCTTTAGGCTAGCCCAAAATGGTCAAAAACACTGACCCAAGCCATATTCCATCACAAACTAGACCATACCCAATTTGTACTTACATTGGGTACGCCTTGACTCAACACACCTCCCCCATCATGCCCTTGACCTGGCTTGACCCACGTTGCACCCAACTTGACCCAAACCATACATGTTTGTTTTAACCTAATACATGTTGTTGAATTAGGATGCCTCTTTCCAAATTTCTGGTTGAGCTCATCTGAACTCCAACATCCTTTCTAACTCATCCTGACCCAACTAGTGGCTGGTGATAGTAGGAGCAATCAGTTTGGAGCTTTGATGGTCCCCCTCCTTGGGACTCTTCCAAAGCCTTCCAAGATCTGGGTTTGCTAGGATCAAGCTCATAAGACCCTTGAGATATGTAACATTCCAGTTGGCAAACCTCTAGTGGCTCTCCTAGATGATCATGGCCGTCCAAGCTCATGGTCATAACTTGAATAGGGTATTTTCCCATCAATCAAGATCATTTACTTCCAGGCTTTCAAAGATTGTCCCCAGAGCTCCCTGAGCATTTCCCCTAAATTTCCCTAACTTCCCAGCATCTTCCAGCCATGTTACCAAGCAAGCTTCGATGAATCTCCCTACCCTCCACTTGAATACATACCTTCGGTGGTCTTTTGGATGAGATGTCTAAAGGAGAAATCCTTGTCTCCACCCCTTAAAGGTTTTTCTATAGAAAAACCCATTTTATAGGGCTTTCTACACTATGAGATCCTCTTCCTGGGCTCCTTGGATAGGTAGTTCGATCAAGTTGGAAGGAAACCTTCACCCCAAAAAATTATTGCAGTTGGATTAAAGGTTTTTGATTCCCTGGTACTCTTTGAGAAAATTGGAGGGGTTTTTCCAACAATATATCTTGAGTCATGTCGGAGAAGCCCTACAGCTACAGGATTTCGTGGGAGGTTGAATACATAATAAGAGCCATTGATATCGATCAATAGCTCCAAATAAATTCTGGTGTTTTAGAGTTGGTATAATCCTAGCTGCTCGATCTCGCATCAGACAATCATGATTAAGCCTACATTATTCAGTTAGCCACCAATGATGGACTTCCCAATTGTTTGTTGCTGGCATGTAAAATTGCAGCTGAATTAAGTAATTTTGAAATTAAATTTCTTAAAAAATAAGGAAAACTTTAAAAATAATTTCTCCTCAGGGGTTCAATCCGGGGCCAAATTCAGTGGGATTGGGCCTTGAGTTCAAGTGAAATATTGGCCCAAGTTTTACTGAAAGTGGAGGCCGTTTGGTCCACTAACTAGGGAACCCAAAATCAACCCCTAGATTAGACCATTCTGAAATTAATTTAGGGTTAATTTAATTTTTTAGCAAAAGTTATCCTTTAATTAAATTAATTAATTAAAAATATTAAAAAAATCTAAAAAATTTTGGACACTTGGGATTATCCCCTTAGGTCATTTCTCACCTTTAAGTCTAATTTTAAAGAGTTTGGGATTGATTTGGATCAAAATTCTCAAATCTTTCATAATTAAACAATTTTAAATTTTTAGTAAACATCCAAACTTTGAAAAATTATAATTAATTTCACAAAATTCAAAACTGAAAAATATAAAACCATCAACTCCAATTAAAAATTACTATTTCTAAAAATGTAAAACCTTCAAAATTAAGTCAAAATAAAAAAGTTAATCCTCTGATTAATTGTAGTTTAACTATAGGTCAAAACTTAAAAATTCATAACTTAATGTAGAAAATTTTAAATCCAACAAACTAAAAGTCTAATTACTCATCTTAAAGTATAGTATTTAAGAAAAATTTTAAATTTCTAGAAATCACTTTAATTTAAAAATTCAACTTTTAACCCCTAATTTAATGAATTATACAAATTAAATAATTCAATTTTTTTTTAAATTCTATAATTCACCTATAATTTCTGCTTAATCAAGTAAACCAATAATCAATTAATTATTTTAAAATTTATAAAGCCTTAATCCTCAACCAATTAAATTAACTTAATTTATTCCAGTTTCTATTAGATAGCCCAGGCTTACGAGGCTATTAGCTTAGCCCGAAGGAAGGTGAAATAAACTTCACGGCCTAATTGAGTGATAAAAGTAGTAGCCAATCATCCCTTAAAATATATTTTAAAATTAACTTTAATATATTAATATTAAAATTCTAACAAATTTTTATTTTGAAATTTAACAAACCCAAACACTAGACAACTTAAATAAACTACGCAGCTTAGGATATATCCAAGCCACACATCGTTTTTGTACACACTTTTGATGGTTCACTAGGACAACTAACTCTAGATCTAGGATATGTTGGTGTTTACTTTTACTAATGTATGCCAGATTTTTTGAGTCTTCACTCATGTTGTTTGTTAGATTAGTTAATTGATATGAGTGTTTATTTACTTAATATAATATGTGAATTGATGTGATGGGTGTTAGATTACCCTCAAGATAGGAATTATCTGGTTGACCACTGAGTTTTTTGCAGCTGACCACAGTAATACAAGGCTAAATTAAAGATTTAAATTAACAAAATTTTTTATAGGTACTAAAATTGCTAATGCCCCCTTAAAATTTAAAAGAGCATGGCCAAGTGTGGCTAAAATTTTATTTAATACATAAATATAAACTGCTTGGGATGTGAATTGTTTTATTTAACTGTTTAGGATAACCATGTAGGTGACTTAGAGTTATTTTTACCACTGTGATGTAACTTTAATTCAATCGAGTTGTGTTGGGAAAGTGTCTTTGAGTTGGGGATACTACATTTAACTTGGAGCCCATAGAGGAGGAAACATCCCTTAAGGGAAGATTTCCTTCCATTTAGGCATCCAAATTTAGGATGATTTTTTAATACCCAAAGAGAAAATAAAATATCCATTTAAAGGGAGAGTTTCTTTTTATTTGGGTATCCAGACTCGAAGAATCCAAGGAGCTCAAAGAAGGACAAAGAAGTAGAGAATTGAAGAGTATCCAACTAAAAGTCACTTGGATTAATCCCTGGATAAGAATCCGAGTTATTATTAGTGGTACCTATCTACTTTTAATTTTTATAAATTTTGGGTTGTAATTAAAATACATTTTCCTATGCTAATTTTAATTTATGTAATTAATTTGATTGATTGATTGAGTGGTTAACTTTGTTTACGCACAAGGTTTCCTACTTTTCCTAGTTTCTTCTCTTGCATGCTATTTTTTATTTTAGCCTGGATACTCATAGGCTCGTGAGGGTATGCTAATAACATTTTCTACTTAAATCAATTAAAATTTTTAGGCAAATATAGAAACTCTAACAATCTAAGAAGTAAGCTTAGGACTACTGAGAGTATACATAATTATAATTTTACATTCTCATTCTTATTAGGAACCTCCCAAACTGTGGGTTTTGGCAGGCCATGTGACCTATTAGGGTGCATTCCTATCAAGGGGTTGTTGTTTAATCTCTTAGGAAAAAATATTTTTAAGCCTTTTTTAAATATACTTCATATAAATTCATGCAATTCATCGAGTTAATTAACATAAATTGTATTAGACACTAATTAAAATAGTTTAAA
Source organism: Dendrobium huoshanense (assembly GCA_016618105.1). Classification (NCBI taxonomy): domain Eukaryota; kingdom Viridiplantae; phylum Streptophyta; class Magnoliopsida; order Asparagales; family Orchidaceae; genus Dendrobium; species Dendrobium huoshanense. The sequence goes on from CM028359.1 coordinate 79,114,310, forward strand.
ACTTTAAGAATATCTCTTCAGGCATTTTCATCCCATATAAGTTAAAGGGACCAATTAGGATATACTCTAGATGTTGGTCTGAACTCCTCAAATCTTTAATTAATAATGTCCCTATCACTCTATTAAAAAAGACAAGATTCATGGATTTTAAATCATTTATGTGATTAGCTGGCTCCCCAATCTAAGATGGGGTAAGTCCAAGTTTTATACTATATTAGCTATGTTCAGGTCATTGTTATCTAGTACGTTCTTTAGATTAGATTATAAGGCTTTTTTAGGCCTTAAAACCTAAATTTTCAGAAATATAATCTTAAATTTTTAATAAAATGATTAACTCAAACTAAAGCTTTTATCAATCCAAAACTTAATTCCCAACACAAAATAGGTTGAGGCACTTCTGAATTATTTTAGAAACCTAAATATATCCTACCCTTCCTTCTTTGACCTATGGGAATAAGTGCTTAAAATTTGACCCAATCCCAATTGCAACTCCAAATTCTCCTTTATACCACACTTAGAAAATCTTTAAAATAAAATGTTTGCTGGTATTCTAATCAAGAGTATTCATAGGGAATTCAACCTCCCTATGATGTAATTAACTATGAGGGCTTACGCTCATAAGAAATTTAGAACCCACGTCTAATTTTCAAAATTGATTTTTCCCTAAGCTAGTTTGTAGAGCAAAAGAGTCAAGTCAAGTCCCTAAGTCCTTCTTATTAATTCTATAATTTTACATGAGTGAGTCTAACTCAATATATTGAGTTTTAAAACTTGAAGGAGGCCCGTCGATCTTACTTGCAAGATCTATAATCTTGTAAGATCTAGGCTTTGGCATTTCACTTTTAGCTCAATTAATAAAGTGAAAGAGTTAAGTAGTACTTCTAATAATTTTTATATCAATTTTGTAAACCTTCAAGTCCAACCAAATTCCAACATGATGAGTTTCAAAGTTCGAATAAAATTTCTCAATTTAAAAAACTATAGTTTCTTTTCAAAATTCCTCAAATCAATTTGATTATCATTGTTATATGCTATGCTAAAACATTATCTTATAACTTAACCTATACAATAAAAATTGAAATATTTCTAAGCCATTGATGAACTTTTCATCTTTTCAAATTATGTTGGGCTATAGCTTTCAATACCTTGACTTATGTGATAAGATACAATATCCCTAATGATGTTTCAATCTTAACTTCAAAATTTTAATTCAAACTTTCTCTTTTACATATAAAAAAAATTACTTTGTTAAAATAGTTGGCAAACTGATCTTCTTAATTGAACAAAACCTGTATGTGCAAGAATTGATATTCAATTGTACCATTTAGTTTAGGATGGGCTTTCAAGTCCGTTAAGTTTTTTGTTAACGAGAATCTAATAGATGATGTTACCGCTGAGGGAGAAAAGGACACCCCTTTTGTAGAGATTATTGTGGGGGTAGGAACTAACTCCCTTAATCCCAAAAAGGAGGTTATTATCACCTTCGTGCATGATGCATCCTCTTCCAAGGAAGAAGAGAAAATGAATCCCGTATCTGAGATTTTTGAATTTAATTCTATTTATGAGAAGGGATTGAGTTCTGGGATCTTGTTCACCAGTAAGAATAAACAAAAGAACTATCTAAGGAGATTAAGAAAAAAATCACCAAAACCAAAAAAGTTGTTGAACTAAAAGCCCTGGGCTAGGTCAAGCCAGAGGCTGTTGAGGATCTACCTATTCCTACTTCCTCTCTACTCCTTAAGGGGAGTCTTTTTCACCCCCTAATTTCTACCACAAGGGAGGAGAGATAGCTAGGATAGCTAGTTCCCCACCATGCCCGGTGGATTACTCTTTCAGGAAAACTATAACGAAAAGGCAACTACAAAGAACTAGGATGTTGAGAAACATAGACCATACATGTGCTGCCAAGGCAAGAGAAACTAAAGATTAGTATGTAAGACACCAGGGGGTGATCTTACATAAGTTTGAGAAAGAGATTCTTAAGGATGAAAGGTCTAGAGAAAATAACCTAAGTCCCTAGCTCATTCGGAAGAACAAAAAGTTTGTTAAGAAACCTATTACTTCTGTTTTAATAGATGGATATCACTAGGTGCCGCATCACCTGTCTTTTAAGATAGTGAAGATTGTGTTGGATAAATCTGGTAGTGGCCACCATCCTTCTAGTAGGCCGCTAATCATTACTCTAAAACTTCCAAAATTGGCCTCATTGGTGGTTAAGACCATGGAGGAGAACAAGAATAATCAAACTATTGAAATCAAGAGTAAGTCCTATTTCCCTTCATAAGAAACATAGTCCAAAGAAAGTTACCAAGATTAATGTCCCCTAGATTCTAGTTGATGTCCACGAGCTCCCTACCCAGGGATCTAAGGACTTTACCTTACATGATGTGTGGGATATTACCCTTCAAGCTCCTTCACCACCTCTTAAGGTTGATGTCCCTCACCCAGTAGAGGATGCCACTATTCCGACTACTGACCTCGGGATAGTCAAAGGGGAAGGGATAGACCTAGATGTAGACCAAGGGATGATTGATCATACAAAAAAACCTTCTTCTACAGAAGATCTAAAACTACAAGATATCTTTCCAAGTTTGATCAAAAGAAATTTGAAGAAATGATGGATTATAAGGGATATTTACCAGTCGACTTTAAGATAATTGATGATAAACTAATCAATGAGGTAGTTCAAAAAATTAGAGTTATCTTAAAGAAGAAAGAAGAAAACAAGTAAGATTAATATCTAGAGCTTGATGATCTATTGATGGAAGAAGATGTGGTCATCAATAATATCTATATTGTTGAAACTAGGGGATCAATTAAGGAAATTGAGCTACGTAAATGTCCTTTTGGAAAGGAAGAAGGTCTAGCATTCGTTGATTCAAATTATGATGGATCAGTAAAGGCTAGGGATGATGATCAACATATTAAGAACTTGGAAGCACATGTTGTAGACATGTTGCTCAGGTCAAGGAAATGTAAGAATGGATAGAAAAGAAACAACAGTCTTTGCCTAAAAAACTACAATTGATCATTCAATTTGATTGATTAGAGTAGATAACAATAGTCTAGTTCAATGATTCCTCAGCCAATGTCAGCAGAACTACTTGCCCATAACAAGTTCTTTCAATTTAACCAGCAATCTATTTAGTTCTTTCGATTCCTCCAGTTATGCTAGCACAACCTCAGAAGGATATCAAGCAAATTGATTAAAGATCACGTAAGGGAGGCCTTATCCCACTCACAAGGAACTGCATCTATTCCAAAGTGTAGACCCTACCCCGAGAAATATGATTTAGCCCCTTATCCAATGGGCTCACCATCTTTTAAAATTTTCACTGGTGTTGAAAACCTATTACAACATCTGGCCCATTTCTGAGCAAGTAGTTGCAATGTAGGAGGGTTACATTCTCTATTACTTCACCAATTTGTTAGTTGTATTTTTAGCATTACTTTTGAGTGGTATACTGATCTACCCATTAGTTCAGTGATAACCTTTAACGAGCTAGAAAATCTATTCTTAAAGAGATTTTTTTAGAGCACAGTGGCGCACAACTGTGGGTGATCTGGTCATCAAAAGTAAAACCCATGAGAGTCTTTGGTTGAGTATAGCCTGAGATGGAAAAACCTCTCGATAAAGTGTACACCCCAATTGTAAGAGAAACACACAATGGAGATTCTTCTGAAGAATGTTCACAAGCTTACTACTTTTTCCTTAAAGGGTTCACCATCAAAATATTTGATAAGCTTTTAAACAAGGTTAGTAACCTGCAAGAAGAGGCTCCCAACATGCCAATCTTAAAGGACCAGTTTGATGACAAGAGGGGTCCCAAACTAGTGAAGTCCTTTGAGAAGAGGGTAGCTATAGCGTCAGCGGTAGGCAAAGAAAAATAACTTGCCACTAGTCAATCTGGTGTTCTTCCACCACCACTAGTTCAAAGGAAAATGTTCCAAATAACCCCTCAATCTTCTAGAGAACTTTACTCATCCTCTATTGAAGAGAGGTTGGCCAGACCATGCCTATTTAAAATTGAGTCAGTAAGGAAGATCTTAATGAGTCTTCTAAAGAAGCCATATTTCAAACTACTAGAGGCCATGAGGATAGAGGATGCATATATAAAAGATGATCCCAAGTAATATCCTTACCATCGCATACTCAGTCATTCGATTAAAGATTGTATTATTTTTGAAGACTGGATAGAGAAAAATTTTAGGTAAGGTAACATTATAATACCTAAAGCGTACCTAGTAGACTTGGATCAAGGGTTGGTCAATATTATCTCAGGTAATCTTTTTAATATTTCTCTGTTAATTAAAGATGGTTGAGATATTGGTCTATCCCGGATATTTAAAAAGTCAATTAACAAGTCTTTTAATCTTTCTCAATAGTTGTCGATGAGAGTCCAAGGCCCGATCTAGGAGGCTGACCCGTAGGCTTTGCAGGATGATGTTGAGCTACTTTTCTATTTAGTAGTTATAGGAACTACTATATTGAATGAAAAATAAAAGGGTGATGTTTTTCTAAAGAGGAAAAATATTGATGAGATAGGTATTCGAATAGTGGTGTGGAGTTAAAACCCTATCCCCACTCCTAATATCTGACTTTTTTTTTACCTTTCAAAGAAAAATGGTTGCAAATTTAATAAAAAGTATCATTATGCATCAATTTTGATGATTAACCATGAGAATGATATGCAAGTTGACTCTTCTTTAAATGGAAACCAAAATCCAGTTGAGATCACTAGAGAAGTTCAAAAGCTCAACCTTCTTGATTCGACCCCTCAAAGGAAAGTCAAACCTGAGGTCTTATCGGATAGTGTCTTCCGTTAAATCAATTTTTAGAGGAGTCCTATTGTGATTTATGCTCCTCTATAGAAAATGGTGATGTAGTAACTACAGAGAGCATAGACCCCACTACAATTTATCCTCTTGACCAGATCATGGAGGTGTAGCTTAGGGGTGACAAAGTCTTATCCCCTAGGCTTCATCCTTAGGAGAAATGCAAGCCAATTATCTCTAATAATCCAATTCCAAAATTTCCTCAATAATCTAACCTTCCTCTAAATCTGCCGGGTCCTGAGTTTGATGTTTCTATGGTTAACTACAATGTCCTGGCTCATCTTAGGATGTTTCCTACCAAGTTATGCATCTACGACACCCTCATCCTCTCAAATGAGATAAAGGAATCTTTAATAAAAACCCTTCTCAACCTAGATATTTTCTTATCTCAACTAGCTTTGATCTCTCAAGATGAGGCCTTTTACTTCAAAGAAATCCCAAGAGTAACTTTATCTGATAATGATTTACTTATGGGTACTACTGATTATAATCGCCTTCTTCACATCTTTATAAATGTGAGAAATTTCAAGTTATCTAGAGTTTTGGTTGATTCAGATGTATCGATCAACATGATGAATATAAAGACTATCACATACCTTAGAGTTGACTTAAGCAAGCTCACCATTGATAAGTTGGTATTGCGTCAAAAATGGTAAGAAGGCTTTAGGTTCAATCACCCTACTTTTAGAAATTGGAGAGTTGAAAAAATCGAAGCAAACTTATATATAATTGATATGGAGACATCTTTTAATGCGCTCGTAGGAAGGCCTTGGATCGACGAGTATAGAATGTTTCCTTCCACCATACACAAATATGTCAAGTACCAATGAGACAACATTGAATATGTGATTAATGATGATTTACAACCATTATCTATTCAAGAAATTATGATCTACTAGGATGATGCATATTATGCACCAAAAGGGTCCTTTGATTGTTCTAAAATTGAGATCAAAATTGAGGAGTAAGTGAGCAATGCTCAAGAGGTAATAAAAAATCAAAAGGAGAAAAAGATCAAAAGAAAGAAGAACCAGATAGTTATGATGACCTCGAGATTATGGTCCTAAAGCCTCCAAACATGTTACCTCAAAGAGGTGGGAGGATGGCCCAAAGGGTACATTATCGAGGTCATGCTTCATTTGAAAGAAGAACAATCCCAGTCTATATTAATTCATAATCAAATTCTGATGAAGAACCAGAAAGATGGGGTGCAATAATTCCTTTCAAATTTCAAAAAATCAACCTGCCTCTAAAATTTGATCTCTCTTTAGAAGATGATAGTGACCTACAAGATGATGCTCCAAAAATTCAAAGTGACTATAATGAATTAACAATGTATGAAAATCTCAGTAGGAGAGTTGAAGCCTTAACCTTAACCCTACTATTTTCGAGCAGGGTTATAGGTTTAGTGATTAAGGAAGCTCTTAACCTTAGATGGAAAAATAAGAAAAGTCCATAAGTTCTATATTGTTTCCTTCTTAGGAGAATAAGAGGATGTAACCCTTGTGGAGGCAGATTTCTAGAAATTTATGGAATTACCTTTTGGCTACTTTCATGCTGGTGTTAGAAGTCTTGTTTGTAAGGGTCTCACACCGAGTCGATGAAGAAAGGGTCAAGCACGATACCACAAAAGCCTATGGCATACAAAAAATATGAGAAATTTGATGAGTGGTATCGGCTTTGGTATAGTTAGTTCATTTGACAATGATGAATATTGACTTGTTATAAATGATCATCTTGAATCTATGAATGTCCCTATGGAAGTTGTCAATTCCCTTGATAGACTTTGTTTGGAGACTTCAGACAACTCTGATGAACTTCAAGTTCGGGATGCACCCTCTAAATTTGAAGAAGAGATTAAGTCAATAGTTGATGAATTGAAAGAGATTAACTTTGTAACAAAAGAAGACTCTCGATCAACTTTTATAAGTTAGTTGTTGAGTGAGGATGAGCTTAGGGATTTCATTCAACTTCATTTTTAGTTTAGGGATTATTTCACGTGTACATATACATAAATGTGGGGTTTGTTTGCTGATGTAGCAATCCATAAAATTGGAATTCAACACAATGTCATTCCTGTCAAGCAAGCTCCTCGATGCATGTTCCTGGAGATCAAGCAGTAAGTGATTTCTAAAGTCAAGATTTTTGATCGAGTCCAATTTCATTTAAGAGAAACAATATCCTTTCTAGGTAGCCAGTGTCAAGCTAGTTTGAAAGAAGAACAGTGAAATATGGATTTGTGTTGACTATAAGTATCTAAATAAGGCTTATTCCCAAGGATGAATTTTCTTTACCCATACTTGAGCTTATGGTGGACATTGCCTCCTTGCATGTTATTTTCTCGTTTATGGATAGCTCATAGGTTAAAATCAAATTAAGATGGACCAAAAGACGAGAAAAATAACGCATTCAGAACTCATATAGGAATCTTCGATTATAAGGTGATGTCATTCAGCCTTAAGAATGCTGGTGCAACTTACTAGCGGGCCATAACTCATATCTTTGATGACCTAATCCATATGAAGTTGAGTGTTATATTGACAATTTGGTTGTCAAGAAAAGTCAAAGAGGCTCACCTTTATGACTTAAGAGTCATTTTTAAGCGGTTGTGCCGCTACGACCTCAAAATGAATCCTTTGAAGTGTGCTTTCGGCAACACTTCAGGAATTTTTTTTGCTTCATAATGATGCACCATGGAATCAAAATTAATCCTGTCAAAATTGAAGCCATCTAAAATATGCCTCCTCCTAAGAACCTTACTCAACTAAGGTCTCTCTAAGATAGGCTGGCGTATATATGGAGGTTTATATCCAACATTTTTGGAAGAAGTCAACCCTTCTCTATCTTAGCTAAGAAGGATTTCAAATTTATTTGGGATGAGAAATCTTAGAGTGCCTTTGAAAGAGTTAAATAATATCTTACTAATCCGCAGTCTTAGCAGCCCCTTTTCGGGGAAACCTCTTATTTTTTACACCGCTGCCCTCGACGAGTCCCTCGGTTCCCTTTTAACTCAAGTCGATGATGAGGGAAAAGTGAATTCTCCATATTTCCTAAGCTGAAGACTTCTTCCAACAAAATATGGCACCCTTCAATCGAGAAGCATTCTCTTGGCTTAGTTTTTATAGTCCAAAAATTAATACATTACATACTTTCTCATTAAGTATATTTAATTTCTAGAGTCAACTTATTACAAAATCTTATGACCCGATTTATATTTTCAGGACATTTGGCTTGATGGTGTATGAGATTACTTTAATTCATGATCACTTTCATTCTCCTACGTGTTGTAAAAGGACATACCATTGCTAACTTCCTTGCAACGTATCTGTTGCTGATGGATTTTCCTTTAATTGATGATTTATCTCACAAAAAGGTCATGTGTTTAAAGGAATCCGATGATCATGTCTGGTAACTATATTTTGAGGACGTGACGTCCTCTCAATGGGGCCAAACCCAAAAATCTACAATTCCTGGAAAAGCCTATTGACCTCATTTTTATATATGCTACCTATATGAGTCTTCCTATGGTGATCTAATGATTGAGGTATGTTCACCACCAAATCATGTAGGCTCCATTTAGGACCCAATCCAATCCCATTCAAATTAAAACTCCACCCTCCAAGTTCAAGATTTACTCTAATCCCAATCAACCCCTTGATCAACCTATAATCACAATTCAATCCCTTCCAAGCATCAACAATCATCTATTTGATTTTTAATGACATGGATAAGTCACTTAAAACCATCCAAATCAAAAATCCAATCCAATTTCAAAATTTTAAACCAAATCCAAGGGCTAAGGACTAAGGTCATAAAACCCTTTCCAAGAGAATTTTAAAATCCCATGGAACCTAACCTAATGACCTCTAATTTAGGGTCTATCAATTTCATATTATTTATGCATGCCTATAAGGTCAACCGTCCAAATTTGAGCTCAATCCAACATTCCTAGCCCTTGAAACTAAATCTTTTCCCAAAGGCTACAAAACCTTCACATATTTACAACATATACCACTAGACTTGCCATCCAATGGATTTTGGCTTGGGGACCCATTCCAAACCTTCCAACCATACCTATGACCTTCATTAGGACTCACTTATTAGTAATATACACTTTTCCCAATCCTATTTGACTTAAAATTGTCCAGGGATCAAAATGACCAAAATGCCCTTTAGAGGGATTTTTGGTCTTTACCCCCAAAATTCAATATAATCAATGGTTGACTAAAATGCCCCCTTTATGGATCAAATGTCTATTTTAAACCAAATAAATTACTTTTGGCATGATATCATCTCCATTGAGTTCAAATGGTCAATTTGAATTGAATGAACCCAACCATAGACCCTAGGTCAACTTGGTTGACCAAGTGAACCACGTTTGACCAAACTTCCTATATAATCCTACCCTTTTAATTATCTTGATCAAAGCCTTGACATGCCTATCCAAACCCATTGGGGGACACATTAGGTGCCTAAGAGACCTCCCTTGGAGACCCAAGCCTTGGGCCTACTTGGGTTAGCTATTTGGCTCGACCCAAGTGCCCAAAGAGAGGTTCTTCTTAAGCCATTTTCGAACCCTAGCCTAATTAAATCCAACCAACGGTGGTATTGGGTCTCCCTTGACCCATTACATCTCTCCTAGCCAATCCAAACCTTGAGTCAACTTGGGTCAGGAATTAAGCTAACCTAAAGTGAACAAAACCACCTTAGGTTGAGCCATTTCCCAACCTAGCCTTCACCAAACTCAATCAACACCCCCATTTGATAGCCATAGGTCCAATACACCTACCCCAAATCAGCCCAACCCTTGGGCTAACTTGGGTGAACCTCTAGGCTAGCCCAAAGTGGTCAAAACCATATTGGCTAGAGCCATCTCACACCTCAAAGCAATTCAAACCAAATTAACACTTACATTAGGTGCACTAGAGCCTGACCCATCTCCCACATCTAACCCATGGTTTGGCTTGATGGGGGTTGAGCCCAAACTAACCCAAATAGTACAGGTTTGTGTTAACCTGAGCCATCCAAATGAATTGGACTCACTCAGATTTGATTGAGCTCCTATTTAAACTCACCACATCTCCATCGGCCTTTCAAATTCGTTCTGAGCCAGACCCTGGCTAGTAGTGGTTGGAACAAATAGAGAATGATCTCCAGTGGTCCCCTCCACTTAGGTCCTCATTGAAAGGCTTTCAAAGCCAAGGCTCATCGGCTTCAGGCTCACAAACCTCAAGGCGGGTGTCCCCTTCCACCTGGAGGCCATCCAATGGATCACCTGATTGATCCCTACCAAATTCAACCCGCTAAAAACATTCTCTAGAGCTCCCCAAGTTCTCTTCTTTCCTTCTCTAGTCTTCCAGTATCTTTCAGTCAGTAATTTAAGTGAGCTCTAATGAAGTGCATACACGGTCCTCTCGAAGTCATATCTCTGACCATCCTTCGATCTTGGCATCTAAAGGAGAACCATTTTCCTTCACCTTTTAAAGCTTCTTGAGAGGAAAACCCATATGTTGGGACTTTGTCCAAGGTGAGAACTCTATTTCTAGCTCCCTAGATAGGTAGTTTTGTCAAGTGTGAAGGAAAACTTCACTCGAACGGATTTCCATCATTGGATTGAAGGTTTCCACCTCTCTGACACTCCTTGAGAAATTTGGAGAGAGTTCACTGGAGGGATCTCTTAGATCACACAGGAGAATGTCTACAGCTTCAGGTTCGTGTGGGATGTTGAAGACACAATCCTATTCCAAATTTTTCCTCCCCTGTTTGAGGAGTCTAAGGGCATTTTCATGTCAATTTGATTTTAAGGGCCATGGTTTGACCCTTAATTAAATTGATGCCATGATCTTTCCAAGGGATCTTGGATCTGATTTTTGGTGTGATGATAGTGCTTAGCTTAAGGAGTGTAAAGCCCTTGATTTTTCCTAAATTAGAGCATTGGATAGATCCCAAGGATTTTTTTAAGGTTATTTAGAAGTCACCTTAGGTGGCTTGGTTAGCTACCTTAGAAAGTTCCACTTGTACTCAAATTTAGTGTGTTTGGACCTTGAGATTAGGGGATCTCATGGTCCAAATTTCACTTGATTTGTTGCCCATTCCACTAATTAGGAGCACTAGAATTCCCCCCTATATTTGAACTATAAATTTAAGTTATTCATTAAAATTTGTATTAAATCTAAAAAAAATCATGTAAGGATTCTAATTGACCATATTTTAACCTTTAATCCAAGAAAAATAAAACTCTAATTAGTTGACCCTTAATTTCACCTTAATTCAAATTTTATGCTAAATTAGTAATTAATTTAAATAATTAATTAATAATAATTAAGATTCCAAAAAATCCCAAAAAGTTTAGAAACATCCCCTTAGGTTATATCTAACCTTTGGGGGTGATTTCAAGAGGGTTGGGCTGATTTGGATCATAATCATTAAAATCCATTTTATTAAGGCAATTTTTTAAAAAAACTCCCAAAATATTTAAAATTTTAAAAATTCATAAATTTTTATATAAAACCCCAAATTATGAAAAGTATAGATCCTAATATTTATTTAAAATACGAAACTTTCAAAATTAACTTTAATTTAAAAATTTAACTTTTAACCCCTCACTTATTACATTAAAATAATTCCAATAATTCTAAAAAATTGAATAATTTTTAAAATTCCAAAAATCATTAATTTGATTAATAAAATCACTCAACCAACATTCTAATACATAACAACCACTACGGAGATGAAGTTTATTGGATTGAGTATTCCGGGTTGTGGGGCTACGTCCTAAGGAAGCCTAATTTCTCGAGCCTAGTGGCACAACATCACAAATGAATTCAATGGAGTGTAAAAAATTAAAATTATGTTCATTTTGATTATTTAACCAAATTAAAATCCTTAATTAATCTACATCAATAAAGTTTTTAGGATAGACTGCACTGGGCTGCGGGGCTACATGTCCTGAGGAGGCCTGGTTTCTCGAGCCTGGTGGCACATTGCCACTAACCTATTAATAAAACATAAAATAATTTAACTTTAAAAAAAAGTAATTAATTAAATTAATTTATATTAATCAACCCTTAATTTATAATTAACTAAATTTATTTAATTAACCCCGATTTCTACTAGTTAATCCATGCCTACGAGGTTATTAACTTAGCCCCAAGGAAGCTAAAATAAACTTCATGGCCTTGGTGAGCAATAAAGGTAAAAATCTTCTAACAACTAAAATACATCTAAATCAAGATTTAATACATTAATACATAAACTCAAACATTATTTTTTCCTTCAGCCTTTAATAAACTCAAACACTAGACAACTCCATCAAATAACCCAATTTAGGATCTACCTTAGCCACACGACATTCTACATACACTTTAGATGGTTTGCTAGGACAACTGACTCTAGATTTTGGCAAGACTAGTGTTTAGTTTTCTTCTACGAGTCACGTTTTTGAGATTTCATTACATATAGTGATTGAAATTGCTTGATATGTTTGCTTACTTTTATTGCACTATATGGATTGATGTGATGGGAGATTAGAATACTCTTAGGTTAGAAATAATCTAGATGCTCACTAAATTTTCTATTGGTGGTCACACTCATGCAGGGTAATAAAGAGGGCCAAATAAATAATAAATATAACTACTATAGGTACTTTAGCTGCTTAGCCCCCAAAATAAAAGGAGCATGACCAAGTGTTATATATATATTTTGACCCTTCCGGGCCATATGAAGTTCTCGCTTAAATCCCATTACGATATTCAAAATGGGATTTGGAATTCTAAATTTAACCCCATTCTTAAATTATATTTTCACCTCCAAAGGTGGTATACTTTTTTGATGGGATGTTCAATTTTAGAATTAAAATTCAACGTTAATTTTAAATTCCCTAATGAAAACTAAACTTTTCAAAACTCGCTTTCAGTACCAACAAAGATATAATTGGCTTAATTTTCATGACACTAAAGAAGGGAATGATGCATTTTTACTATCATTTATCAAAGCCTTACATGAATAACGAGGTTGAGCTTGATGCTCTAATTATCGGACTATAAATTAAAATTCTAATGGAGATTAAATAGATTAAAATATTTGGTGATTCTCTACTGGTGATCAACAAGATTGCAAGAACCTATAAGATTTTGAATCCTAAACTCCTCAAATATCACCAGTATATTAGTCACCTTCTCAAGTGGATTCCTTATTTAACTTTGTATAAGATTTACCATGGAAGCAATTTCACGATTGATTCCCTTACAAAGCTTGAAAATGAATTTGCATTCCTAAAAGAAGACTCCATTTTTCTAGAGATTCAAGGTCATCAAGTATTATCTCTTCTATATTTGGAACACATTAACAAGAAGTCATCCCAAGTCCTGTCTTCCTCTTCAGCAACCAACGAAGAAGGAAACTAGAGACAACCTTTAATTAATTACCTTAAAGAGGATAAACTTCCCCAGGATAAATCCCTCACCAACCAGATCAAGAAATATGCCCTATAATATGCACTTGTGAACATTACTTTATACTTTCAATCATTCGATTAGATGTAACTACATTGTTTAGACAAATGAGATGGCCTAAAGATCATAAATGAGGTCCATTCTAGACTGTGTAATTCTCATTAATCTGGTCCTAAGTTGAAATTAAAATTTAAAAGACTTGGATACTATTGGCCTACGATGATTGATGATTGCACAAATATTGCAAAGTGTTGTCATCAATGCTAAGGATATGGTGTGATCTTACATCAACTGCCTAACATGTTGCATTCCATGACAAATTTATGGGCCTTCAAAAGTTGGGGCATGGATGTTATCATGCTAATTGACCCTCCTTCTTTGAAGGGTCATTGCTTCATTTTAGTAGTGACTAATTACTTTTCCAAGTGGTCGGAGGCAAACCCCCTATGAAATTTAACATCACACCATGTCATGAAGTTCTTTCATGATTATATCGTATATAGATTCAGCATACCTCACATAATATATCCAATAATGGGTCCAATTTCAAGCATATAAAAAATTAAAAATTTTGCAAGACGCCGTAGTATTGATTGGAGATACTCAAGAAACTATTACCCTCAGGCTAATGGATTGATTAAGTCCTTCAATAAAACTCTGGTGTAGATTATCAAAAAGACCCTAAATGACAATAAATGTTAATGGGATGAAAGGCTGGTGTAAGCCTTATGGGCCTATCGAACCGCTTATAGGACCCCATGGCAATCCACTCTGTTCATACTAGTGTATGGGTCTGAGGCCATACTCCCCCTCGAAGTACAGATTTCCTTGCTCAGATTTATGGTCCATAATCAAATCACATTTGAATAGAATGCATGAATCCTACTAGAAGAACTTGAAGGCCTTGGAGAGCATCGTCTCCAAGCTTAGCAAAATCTAGAGTTGTATAAAACCTGAATAGTTCAAGCTCACGATAAGTTAGTGTAATCTAGAACCATCAAAGTAGTAGACTTGGTCTTCTTTCTTCGGAGGCCTACCTTAGCTCATTAAAAGATCGGTGGGAAGTTTGAATAAGAATGGGAGTGACCCTTTATCATAGAAGTAGTCTGTAAAGGGGGCTCTTATGAACTAGTTGATTCTAAAGGAACTGATCACCTAACGTTTCCTTTTAATGAGCATTTCCTTAAGAAATACTATGCTTGATATAGCTCAAATATTTTTCAATCAATAAAATGTTTTTGATATTCTGAAATAAGTTTAGTCAATTTTGTTCTTATTTTCAAAAGAATTTCTAAAAGGATCATCATCCAATCAATCAATTACCTCATGTTCTTTTTTCCCTAAAGGTTAGGTGCTACCTTTCCTTAAGCTTCGATCATCTGTGGTGGGCATATTTTAACCCCACTACATGATCATCCAGCCTCGATCCTCTTTAGTGGGTATATTTTGACCCCACCACAAGATCATCCAATTTTGATCATCTATGGTAGTCATATTTTGACTCCACCACATGATCATCTAGCCTCTTTGGAGGACATATTTTGACCTCACCATATAATCTTCTAGCATTGATCCTCTGTATGGGGCATATTTTTACCCCACTACATGATCATTCATTATCGATCCTCTATGGTGGGCATATTTTGACCCCACCACATTAACTTCCATCCTTGATCCTCTATGATGGGCATATTTTGACCCCACTATATGATCATCTACTAGTGATGGTTAACACCCTTTATGGTATTGATCTAGTACCAACTCAATTTTGATTCCTTAAGCTTTTGGTCTTTCCTTTCCTTAAAATCAAAATCCCAGATTCCATCTTTCCATTCGATCAACGCCAATATGTGCAGAAGAACTTTGTTTTATTGCACATATTTGGGGTATATTTATTGACCTCATTTTTGTATGAGGCACTATGACCTACCTTAGTTTCTTTATGGTGACCTAATGATTGTCAACTTTTCACTTGGCAATCATATAAGTCCCAGTCAAAATCAAATCCAATCCTAAACATATTTAATTCCACTTTCCAATTCAATCTTTAGTCCAATCTTTAGATTCTAAACTCTAGTCAAACTTTCAACCAACATTCAATTAATATTCAGATCATACCCAATCAATCCCAATCATTCACTTTACTGTAATTGATGTGGGTAATTCAAACTCAATCATTCAAACCCAAAGTCAAGTCTAAATCCAAGATTCCAAACCAAATCGTAGGGTTAGGGACCTAGGTCCTAAAACCCTTTATAGGTAATTTTTTGGTCAACTTAAAATCTAATAAATTGACCATTAAATCATGATCTATCAATTGCACTTTGATTAGGTATATCTCTAGAGTCAATCCTCCAAATTTGAGCTCAATATGATGCCTCTAATCTAAGAAATTGAATTTATTTTCAAAGGCTATAAATCCTTCAAATATTTATAACATATACATCTAGACTTGCCATTTAGTGGAAAGACCATGGAACCTTTCCCAAGACCTTTTTTCACATCAATGAATTTTAATTTTACATTTTGACAAGTATTTCACACTTTGCTAGACTAAGTTTGACCTAGTTTTGACCATGGGTCAAAATAACCAAAATGCTCTCTAAGGGGGATTTTGGACTTTTCCCCAAAACTTAACAAAGCTCAACCTTATTAACCTTTTAAATATCTTCCAATGGATCCTAAATATCATTAGGGATACATTGGACTCAAACCCACCCTTTTTTTTTTTGACTTGGTTGATCAAGTCAATCGTGGTTGGCAAAAATGCCCCTTAAGGATTCAAATGACCATTTCAAACCAAATGAGCTCCTCTTGACTTGAACCCACTCTTATCGAGTTCATATAATCAATTTGAACTCAATGGACTCAACTCTTGACCCTATGCAAACTTTTACCAAGTCAACCAAGTTTGACTAAACTCCCAAACATCTTTAACTTCTTCAAACACTTTGACCAAAGCTTTTCTAAGCCAATTCAAAACCCTAGGACCATCCCTTAGGTCCTTTGGGATGACACATTTGAGGTCTCCCATGAGCCAAACCTCAACTCAAGCCAAAATAAATTAAGCTATTGGTTGCATTGAGTCACCCATGACTTAATGCACCTACCCCAATTGACCCATCCCCTTGGGTCAACTCACATGGGGAATTGGGCTAGCCCAAAGTGGTCAAAACCACTCTAGGTTGAGCGATTTCCCAATTTAAATCTTTCCAACTCAAACCAACACCACTATTGAGTGGCCCTATGTTTAACACATCTACCCAAGTCAGCCTAACCCTTTGGTTGACTTGGGTCAACCTTTAGGCTAGCCCAAAGTGGTCAAAAACACTTTGACCATAGCCATCTTGCACCACAAAATAAACCAGTCCCAATTGGCACTTGCATTGGGTAGGCCTTGACCCAATACACCTCCCCATCAAGAGCATGACCTAGTTTGACCAAGGTTGCACCAAAATTGACCCAAATAGTATAGATTTGGGTCAACCCAAGCCTTGGTGATGAATTGGGATGCTTCATGCCAAATTGAACCCCTTATTGAGCTCACTCGACCTCTAGTATCCTTTCCAACTAATTATGACCTAGCTAGTGGCCAGCGAGGGATAGAGAAATTGGATTGGAGCTTTGGTGGTCCTCCCCTTCTTGGGCCTCCTCCAAAGCCTTCCAGGCCCTTAGTTTGTTGGGCTCAACCTCACAAGACCCTAGATACATGTCCCCTTCTTGTTAGAAAAAATCTCATGGCTCTCCCAAATGATCATCACTATCTAAGCCTGTGATCATGACTTTAATAGGCCATTTTCCCTCCAATCGAAATCATTCAATTCTAGGCTTTTAAAAATTTTCCCCAGAGCTCCCTGAGCATTCCCCTCCATTTCCCTAGCTTCCCAACCTCATCCTGGCATGGATCCAAGTGTGCTTTAGTGAAATCTCTCTACCCTCCACTTGAAGTCATACCTTTGGTTGTCCTTTGGCTGATACGTTTGAAGTAGAAATAGTCGTCTACATCCCTTGAAGCTTCTTGAAAGGAAAACCCATTTATTATGGCTTTCTATACGGTGAGATCTTCTTCGCGAGCTCCCTAGATAGGTCGTCCGGTCAAGTTTGAAGGAAACCTTCACCCCAATGGATTTGCACTATTGGATTGAAGGTTTTTGATGCCATGATATTCCCTAAGAAATTTAAAAGGGTTTCATCAATGGGATATCTCATATCATATTGGAGAAGCCCTATAGTTATGAGATTCCATAGGAGGTTGAAGAAAAAATCATAATCATTAATTTCTATCAACGTCTCTGATTAAATCCCGTAGTTCTTGAGCTGGTTTAATCCTAGTTGCTTGATCTTACATCAGATGGCCACTATTAATACCACATTGTCCAGTCAGTTGCTAATGATTATCTGCCTAATTGCATGCTTCCCGTGTGAAAAAGTGCGGCTAACTGGGTAATTCTAGAATTAAATTTCATTAAAATTTTGGGAAAGTTTGTAAAATCATATATCCTAGCATAGTTTTGAGAAGACCAATAAAAGCTTTATGGTTTTAAGCATTAATTATATATGTACTTAGCTTAATCCCAATGATTATTTTTATGAAATTTTTATATTTATGGTTTTAATTGACCTCTTTATATCCTAAAACTTTGGGAGATTGATGTTGGGCATATATCTAATATGCCCAAAATTTCTCTCCCCTATTTGATTTGGCCAAGGGCATGTTTGAGTTGATTTGAGTCTAAGGGTCATGGTTAGACCCTTAATTTCAAATCAACATGTCTACCTATCTAAAGAGATATAGGATTTGATTGTTTGTGTGTTTGTTGTGCTTAGGATAGGGAGTTTAGAGCCACTGATTCATCCCCTCTCTTGCCCTAGGTAGTGAGTTAGGATTTTTAAGGTAACCTTATGGTTACATTTGGTTGTTTAGTTAACCACCTAAGGGGATTCAATTTGTGCCCAATAGTGGGCTTGGGCCTTCAGTTTAGGTTAAATAATGGTCTAAGTTTCACTAAATGTGGAGCCTATTTGGTCCACCAACTAGGGAACCCAAGATCTTCTCCTAAATTTGACCTAGAACTTTAATTAATTCACCATTAATTCATATTAAATTGTAAAAAATTAAAATAAGATTTATAATTTCTTTTAATTGAACCCTTAATAAATAAAAAATAAAATCCCTCTAATTAGATCATTAATTTAGGGTTAATATAATATTTAGTAAAAGTGAACCTTTAATTAATTTAATTAATTAAAAAATTTTAAAAACTAAAAAAAAAAAAGCTTAGACACTTGAGATTATCTCCTTATGTCATTTCTGACTTTGGAGGAAACTTCAAGGAGTTTTAAATTGATTTGGATGAAAATCCCCGAATCCTTCCTAATTAAATAATTTTTAAAATTTCACTAAATATCCAAATTTTAAAAAATTATAATTTGTTCTAGAAATTTCTAAATTGAAAAAAGTCAATACTATTCAACTCCACTTAAAATCTACTATTTTCTAAAAATTTCAAACCTTTAAGATTAAGTCAAAATTAAAAAGTAAACTCTATAGTCAAACGTAGTTCAAATCTAGGTCAAAACTTCAAAATTTAAAACTTAATGTAAAAAATTCTAAATCAAGCAAACTTAGGGTTTAATTACTCATCTTAAATTATAGTTTTTGAAAAATTATAAAAATTATAGTAATCATTTTAATTTTAAAAGTTAACTTTTAGCCCTATATTTAATGAGTTAAAATAATTAAAATAATTCAAAATTTTATAAAATTTTATAATTCACCTAAAATTCTATAAACTTCCAACTTAAACATTTAAACCAGGTATTAATCAGTTGGTTTAAAATTTACCAACCCTTAATCCTCAACCAATTAAATTGATTTAATTTATACTAATTAGTACTAGGTAACTTGGGTCTATGAGGTTATTAGCTTATTTCTAAGGAAGGTAAAATAAACTTCACATTCTAGATGAGCAACATAAATAGTGGACAATCAACTATTAAAACATATTTTAAAATGAACTTTAATATATTAATATTTTAACTCTAACTTAAATTCCCTTTTGACCTTTAACAAACCTGAACACTAGATAACTTTAATAAACTACACAGCTTAGAACATATCTAAGACACATAGCCTTTTTGTACACACTTTAGATAGGTCGCTAGAACAATCGACTCTAGATATTGGAGGCTAGTGTTTACTTTGTTTCAACTTTGTTTTCATATAATATGTGTTTTTTATGATTCCAACATATTATTGTATTGATTATTGTTTCTCCTAACATATATTGGAAATATTAATTGTGTTGGTTGTATGTAATAACATTTCAGAGAAATTATTCTCATGACAGTTGAAGACTTCAAGACATATTAGAACAAGATTAATTGTATATGAAGTCTATACTTTTTATACTTTTCTTGAGTCTAAGAGAGTGTGATTGTAATTGGATAACTATGCACACACATATTAGGGGAGTATAAAAATTTGTTTCTTTTTAAAACTAATTATACTGTATGATTTTAAATTTTACAGGATGATTTCGTGTGAGCATTCCTCTAAAAACAATTAATCAAATCATGGATGGAGAATTTTCTAAGTATTGTTCATACTGTACAAAGTTTCCTTCGTACAGATGACATCCAGAGTTCGAAATTGATACGTATATTTTTGTCCATATGAACGGGTAAATTTTTTGAACAGTTCATACTATATGAATATGTGTTTGTACATATGATTTCAAGTGTACAAAATGGACTCGTACATTTTTGTATCAAACGAAACATGGTTTGATTAAAGCAGTTCATAATGTACTATGTCAGTTAATACATATGACTTTTTGTGTATAAAATTGGTTTGTACAACTTCGTACAAGAAAAATTTGAATTATTTATACATACAATATTCAATCATACAATACGATCGTGGATAATCATAATTTAAATTTTCAATTTTCTGGACAATGTTTTATGTCTTTCATATATATAATTCTAAAATCTGACTAAGGACGAACACTTCTTCATTTTTCTTAATAGAAAAAGTGTGAGAGTTATTTGGGAGAGTATTTGAGAGAGAGTTCTTACAAGTTGAGAGTGTAAAGGGTTCACAAGGTTACTCAAAAGTAAGAATCTCTTTGTATTTGTACAAAATCTCTTCTTTACTTCTTTGAAGATGCTCAAGGGAAGATCTTTGAAGAAGAATCAGTTCTTAGCAACACTTGGAGAGTGTGAAAGGATGCCAGTTCCCTGACGACACTAAGAGGGTGTGAAAGGATGACAGTTCTCTGCCGACATTTATAGAGTGTGAAAGGATGATAGTTCTCTACCGACACTTAGAGAGTTTGAAAGGACGACGGTACTCTGCCAACACTTGGAGGGTGTGAAAGGATAATTGTATTTTATCGCACTAGGGATTAGTGGAAGAGAGGGCAACTGTAAAGGCTTCTCCACTTTGTTGTGGGAGCAAAAAGAGAGTTACTTTAGTAATAGTATAATATTTGAAGATGGAGTCTTCAAAGAGTGGACGTAGGTCTAATTGGACCAAACTATTATAATTTTTTTTTGTATTTTACCATAATTTTATTTTTCTGTACTTTTTATTTTTGTGATTGAAAAGTTTTTATTGGAAAAATTTTCTTTGTACAAAAAGCATAAAACATTTTTCTAAAATTTTTAAAAGGTTTTTAAAAAACTAATTCACCCCCCTCTTGGTTAGCATTGAGATAATTGTTATAGTTTTAACAACGTATAATGACTTTTCAAGTTATATTATAGCCTTCTTTCAAAAATTAAGGTTTATACAACTTTTTTAAAATGATCATGGCTAATTTTGGAATCTTTAACCCACTTGAAGGGTATTCGATCACTAGACCCCAACTGTTTAATAATATCCCTTTTGATTTACGGAAAACATAAATGTCTACTTTTCTTCACTAGCTTGATTATCGTATGTGAATTTTAGTGTATGAAGGATACACTAGGCCAACTCGTCTTGTAGATGTTTTTAGAATTAAAACACTGTTTGTTGATTGGATTGTAGAAGAATGAGACTTAGCTGAGTTAAATGCTAAGTTTTTTAATAGTTTTTTCTGTGCACTTAAATCTGAAGATTAATGCGTGTTTCTACCTGTAAAAGTGGAAAAAAATTTGGGATAAACTTTGGATCATATATAATGGGACTGTTGAAATGAAATAATCTAGATTGAATATTTTGTTACATAATTATGAATTATTCCACATGAAACTAAATGAATCAATCACTAATATATACACACATTTCATTCAAATAGTTACTTCATTACATGCTTTAGATAGGGAACTAATGAATGCTGAGAAAGTGAATAAAATACTTCGTTGTTTTCCTACTACTTATGATGTAAAAATAATTACTTTTATAAAGTCTAAAGATTTAAATGTTTATTTTAATGACAATAATATTGGATCACTAATTGTTTATGAGCAATAAGTGACTCAAAGACAGATTGATGTAGGTGAAAAGAGAGAGAAAAATAATATAGCATTGAAAGTGAATAACTCAGAGAGCGATCAGTCTCAGCCTGAGGGTAAAGATGATATTTCCTTGATTATAAGGCAATTCATGATTTTTCTAAAGAGGAAGCAGAAGAGATATTAGTAGTGAAATGAAGGTATGTTCCATAAAATGTTAAAGCTTATAATAATGTGATTTGTTATGAATGCATGAAGCCTAGACACATCAAATATGAATGCCTTAATCTTAAAGCCAATTATAGCAAGGAGAAGGTGGAGGAGAAAACAAATGTGAGGAAGGGAAAGAAGAGATTACAAAGAGCTATTGGGTGGACTCAACTTCTGATTCTTCAAAGACAGAAGTAGAGGAAGAAGTCACCAACCTGTGTTTGATGGACGACAAGCTTGATCATTTAGATCAAGAAGAGGTATGTGATTTAACTTATGAAAAATTATTTGAAGTTTCTAAAAAGATTCATACAGCATATAGAAAACTCAAAAAGATACATACTAGGTTGAATTTGAATTTATTTTAATTATAAAAAGAGCATAAAATTCTTAGGAAATATCACACACTTATTCAAAATAACCATATGAAACTATTAGATGAGTTTGATGAATTAAACAAATAACACGAACTATTAAAATCATCCCACACTTAACTTAAAAATGATTTTAAAATATTTATGAATGAATCTAATAATGGAGAGCATTATTTAAAAGTTGAAAATAATTTGTTAAAAAATGCAAACTCATTTTTTAAAGCTCAATTGAAAGCACTTGAGAAAAATAGGATTCCACCTACACCTGAATAACTTTTAATCCTGATAAAAAGATAAAATTTTTAAAACCTAAAAAAAGATAATTTAATATATTTAGATTAATAAATCCTTTTCCTGGAGTAAGAAGCTTTTCTTGTAGATTACTTGGGTATATCTCACACACTTGTACTATTCATAGTAAAAGACATTTATTGTGGAGACCTAAGATGCCTAAAATAAGTCATATCAAACTTGCATTTAGTTTATTTTTGCCAAAAGGAGAACCCAAACTTGTTTGAATTCCTAAGACTAATATTTGATTATCTTATAGAAACACTCTCATACAAGACCTCCTAAGAGCATTTGGTAACTGAACAGCAGATGTATGAAGCATATGACATGAGATATGATATAACTCATATCGTTGGAAGCCGGGAATAAAGGTAAGGTTATACTGGGAGATAATACCACTAGGAAAGTGGTAGGCACAATTATGATTGGAAACTTGGACAATTTTTACATTAAGAATATTTTACTTGTTGAAGGCTTAAAGCATAATTTGTTGAGTATTAGTCAGCTATATGATAAAGGTTATAGTGTAATAATTTTCCACTAGCTGCATATTAAGACAAAATGGAATTGATGTATTGTATGGAACTAGGGTAAACAATATGTATATATTTGATTTTAATTGTATTAAATATTTTAATGATTTTTGTCTTAAAACCATTTGTGATGAATCTTGGTTATGGTATAAGAGGCATTGTTATGCAAGTATGAAGAACCTTACGAAAATTATCCAAAAAAAAACTTATTAGAGGAATATTAAAATTAGACTTTATTAAGGATCACTTGTGCGATGTATGTCAACTAAGAAAATAGGTGATGTCCTCCTTTCATTCCATTAAGGATCAACTGTGTGGTTAGCATTGTAAGTCTAGGATGTAAAGTATTTGGATTTGTGATTGTTGATGATTTTTTTAGATTCACTTGGGTTGAATTTTTATTTCATAAAAGTGAATAATTTGAGAAATTTATAAGTTTTTTGACTTGGATTCAAAGAAAACTAGGATGTGAGATTTTATTAATTCAAAGTGATCATGGAGGTAAATTTGACAATGAAAAATTTGAAAAGTTTTGTAAAGAGAAAGGAATTGATCACAATTTTTAGCATCTAAGACCCCTCAACAGAATGGGGGTAGTCGAAAGAAAGAATAAAATATTAATTGAAGCCTCTAGAGCCATATTGGCAGAATATTCACTTTCAAAATATTTTTGAGCTGAAGTGGTTAGTGCAGTTTATTATGTTTTGAATAGGGTGAATATTAGATTCAAATTGAATTAGACATCCTATGAACGTTTAAGGGTAGAACATCAAATTTGTCACATTTACATGTTTTTGGATGTAAGGTGTTCATTTATAATAATGAGAAAACTTCTTTAGAAAAATTTGATCCAGAATTTAATAAAAGAGTTTTTCTTAGATACTATAGTGTTGAAAAATCTTATAGAGTTTTTAACAAGAGAACTTTGATAGTTGATGAAATCACATATGTTATATTTATTGAATGTGTTATTTTGGAAGCCAAGGTTAGAAGAGGATCATATTGAAAATAACTCCTAAGGAATTAAAAAGATGAATTTGAAAGAAAATGTGGAAAAAAACCCCTTTTGCCTAGAGAATAGAAATTCTCTAATAATCACCTTAAGAAATTGATTTTAGGTGACCCTAGTGAGAGTGTTAGGACTAGACACGGACTTAGCAAAAAGGTGAATCCTTCTACTTATATATAAATGGTTGAACCCACAAATATAACTCAAGCACTTTGAGATGAATTTTGGATTTTAGCAATATAAGAAGAATTGAATCAATTTATAAGAAATGATATTTGGTAATTAACTGAAAGGCCTATGGATCAAAGTGTAGTTAAAACTAAGTGGGTGTTTAAAAATAAAATGAATGATTCAGGAGTTGTGATTAGAAATAAGGAAAGATTGGTAGCAAAGGGGTTTAATCAAATAGAAGGGATTAATTTTGAAGAGACTTTTGCCCCTGTATCAAGACTTGAAGCAATAAGGGTTTTGTTAGCCTTTGCCTATTTTAAAGGATTTAAATTGTATCAAATGGATATTAAGAGTTCCTTTTTGTATATGGTGATACAAGAGGATGTTTATGTTGTGCAATCTCTAAATTTTGAAAATTCTAAATTCCCTAATCATGTGTTTGAATTAAAAAAAGATATCATATGGATTAAAACATGCACCTAAGGCTTGGTATGAGAGGTTAAAAACTTTCCTATTATAGAGATCTTTTGTAAAAAAAGTGTTGACACCACTCTCTTTTTAAAGAAAATAAGAGATGATATGCTCATTGTACAAATATATGTTGATGACATCATATTTAAATTTACAAATAAAAATCTTTATGATGATTTGTAAAAAATAATGAGTACTTAATTTGAAATGAGTTTGATGAGATATTTGAGTTATTTTCTTAATTTTATCATTAAGCAAAATAAGGAATAAACTTTTCTTAGTCAGTCGAAGTATATTAAGAACCTCCTTAAGAAATATGAAATGGATAATGCTAAACCTATAATTATACCAATGAGTTCCTCAGTATAGTTGGATAAGGACCCTAAGGAAAAATATATTGATAAAAAAAAAATTTAGAGGGATAATTAGATCATTACTTTGCTTGACAGCTAGCAGACCAGATATAATATTCAATATTTGTTTGTGTGCTAGATTTCAATATGATTCAAAAGACTCATATTTGACAACAATAAAAATAATTTTAAGATATCTTTTGGGAACTCAAAATTTTGGGATTTGGTATCCTAAGCACAGTTGTTCATTTGAAATTATTAGATATTTTTATTCAGACTTTGCAGGTTGTAGGGTTGATAAAAAAAGTATATATGAAACTTGTCAATTCATTAGAAACACTTTAGTTTCTTGGTCTAGTAGGAACAGAATTCAGTAGCCCTATCTACTACTAAAGCAAAGTACAATACCTTAGGTAGATATGTGGTATAAGTTCTTTGGTTAAAATAATAGTTGATTGATTTAGGATTTTTAATTCACACAATTTTAACTTTTTGTGATAATATTAGTGCCATTTGCATTTCAAACTATCTTATTTAACATTCTAGAACCAAGCATATAGATATAAGTCATCTCTTTATTAGAGATCATGTTGTTAAGAGAGAGATTGAATTGAATCATATTACTATGGAAAATCAACTTGCAAATATTTTCATCAAATCGCTAGCCTTCGACACTTTTAGCACCTTAAGAACCATATTAGTGTGATTTATATTAATACTTAAACTAAAAGTTTTGCAAACTTGATGTGTTATATATGTGTGTCTGTTTAGTTTATATTTGTTTATTTGTTATGTTTGATGTTGTGTGTTTAGTTGTGTATTTCCTTATTTCTGTTTTTGTGTGTTTAAAAATTAAAAAAAAAAATGATAAATGAATAATTAGTTTTTAAGAAGTTTTTTTTTTCTTCTAAGTTTCATTCCTTATTTGTAAGTATTTTATTCATATTGTACGAAATGTTTTTGTCATGTATGAATTTTGTAGCATGAGCATGGTATGTTTCAGAGTTGAGCATGTGAAACTTAGTTTTTTATAGGGTTTGTACTGTATGATGATGTCATCATCATGTACAATTTGCTTAGTTTTGTCCGAACACATTGGGACAATTATAAAAAAAAAAATCTTAGTTATTTATTGCTATTTGTACGTACAAAATTGTTTTTATCTGTACGATCCAAATGTCAGTTTTTGTAGGGGATGAACCTAACTGCTTTTGAAATGATCGTTAATATTATGATCATCCTGGAAGAACACCTACTCGTTTGTACGATTGTGCGATCAAAAAGCTTGTATGAAAGGATGCCTCAAAATGGCTTTTTATAAAAAGCCATTTCATTTTTGGTCGTTTCTATTTGTACTTACAAATCTATTTTCATCTCGTACGATTTTACAATTGTATGTACGATCCAAATTTTGTACAGTACGATTGTTTATTTTTCCTTAAATAGAAGGGTCTTTGAAATTATTTTCATCACTTTCATATCCATTTCAAAACCCTCTAGGGCCCTCATTTTAGAAAAGGCTAGTTCTAACATATGTCTTGTGGTTCAAGGGATTCTTCTTCTAGAAGTGGTGGGGATGATAACTTTCTGACTAAGAAAAATGAGGATAACTATTTTAGGCATATTTCTGCCAAGCTCACCCCTCTAGACTTCTCATTCAAGACGATCTTCTTTTTTCTATCATGCTTTTACTTGCCTCTACTCAACCTTCTTTCATTCTCACTCTCATTTATTCCTACCATAAAGAAACTTTCCAATACTTCTTGGCCAATATGAGAGTTAGTGAGGACCACTCTAGAATATCTTCTTATGTGTAGAAATAATATGTATAAATAACCAAGGAAGATTTAGGCAACTTTCTTCGTCTAAGAACCCAAGGGATTCGAGCCCACACTTTGACCTCTAGTGTTGGCTTTAACTGGTTTAAAATTAATAAAGTTCTTAGAGGTGTCTCCCAAGTTAATCATTTGCCTCGAGTTTATACTTTGAATTAAAATGCCTGGATCATCCATAATGTTTTAAGAACTTCAATTATTCCTAAAGCTGGTGATCAAGTAAATATGACTCAACTTTTATCCACAATCACATATCAGATTATGACTAAAAAGCCCTTTGATGAAGCCCAACTCATTATGGAGTATATGTACAGATTTTTTGAATTTGGACTTCCACACCATAAGAGAAAGAAAAATGTGGCTTTAGGATATCTTGTAGCCTACCACTACAGGAAATTCAAACATTACAAACAATTTTTTCCAGCAGTTAATGATAGAATTCTGACAATTTTGTAAAAAACTAACAGCTTTCCAATGGTTCAAAAATTGCCAGAATAAACCGCATAAGAAATGTTTTCTGGCAGTTTTTCGGCGGCCTAGACATCCAGTAATTTTCGACGGTCGTAGTGCCGGTGACCACCGGTTAATCATCGGCGGTTTACCGACCGTCCGGCCATCAAAACCGCTAGTATTAGCGGTGGTTAAACCAACGAGTCACTGCCAGTAAATTATCAATTTTTTAATAGTGGCTTACCGGCCATCAAAGCCATAGGTTTTACCGGCAGTTAAACCGCTGGGTAGCGTCGGTTGATCGACGACAACCATCGGCAAATCATCGGTATTTACTGGTAGTTTTATTATATTTACAGTGGATATAATAAGTCATCCAGTTTTAAGGTTTCTGGCGGCCAAATCTTTGGTTAATACCGGCAGTCTAACCGTCGGTATTACTGGTGGCTATAGAACCGCCGATCATACCTGAATTTCTTGTAGTGTACATTATTCATATGAAGAACAATCTAATTCATGCTGATCATCCCACTGAACTGCCCATCTATTTATCTAATGCCTCTTTTTAGGCACTTTTGAGAGAGATTAGAATTCAGATAGTCATGATTTTTAGGGACAATGGGGAGCTCCTATACCTGCTCCAGCCCCTACACTTGGACCTGACCAAAACTTCTACCAAGAATTGGTCCAGAGCTTTGATGGATTATAGACTCATTTTAATCAATGTTTTGATCAAATTGAGAATCACTTGACTCAGCAGGATGCTTGTTACAATGAAGATTTGGGTTTGATCCGTGTTCAATTTGATATGGTGAACACGAATATAGCTATGATGAATAGCTATTTTTTAATGTTTAACCCACCACCTCCTCCATATCAGGGCCCCTTTGATTTCTAGACGTACTTCATTGTTGTTCTTTCTACTGAGCTTGTGTGTTTGCTATTATGATGGTTTTTCTTCTATGAATATGGTGTTTTTTATATGTTGTTTAGTTTCTATGTGATGATGTTAAGTGTTGTTATGATTAATATCATTTGAAATTAATGTATGTGATTTATTATGGTATCAATGAAAAGTGATATGATTTGATGACATATTTTAATTCTTACTTATTGAAATATTAGTATATCTAATGAGATAAACTTTTTGAAATTGATCGTTGAAATGGGCTATAAATTATTTTTCTCTATAAATTATTTTCCTTATGAAGTTTAATCTTTAAAAAATTTAAATTAATTATAACTGGATTTAGATAAGGAGATTAATTTCATGTTCTTTTAAATAAACATATCTAAGATATAATTGTTGCAAGATTGATGTCTTATTATTATTTTTATTTCTTTTTCAATATATTTATTTTTGTTATTAATAAAATTTGAATTTAGATTACTTATTTTGAAAATTCCTAAAAAATAATTAAATAAAATGCACAATATGTGCAAAAATAGAAAAGATGTGTAATTGTTCGCAAAGTAAAAAGAGGCATAAAATTAGCCCAAATATAAATGATGCACAAAGTGTGATACAAATTTTTGAAAAGATATGTATTGTCGCCAATTGGAATTTTTTTATTATTGTGTTATTTCCATTATCATTTAATCTCTAATCTAAATCCATCTAATTAACAATCATATTCCATATTGAATTTGAAGTTAACTAATCTTCATTTTGTAATTTTTACAATAATCATCTTTATTTAAATTGTCTAGCATGAATAAAGACTTTGATTAACTTTTCTTATCATAAGTTGTTCTTTGATTTAAAATTTTCTTGTTTAGTATTATAAATTAATATTGTATTTGCAATTGATTTAAAATATCTTTCTCTTCAACTATTTTAGTTTATCTATTGAAACCTCTCATTTCAAGTTGCACTTTACTTTTTTTGTTGTCAATAAGGGGAGTTATAATATTATTTTATTGATTGATAATCATTGTTTGATGATTTGTGTGCATGTATGTGTATGTTTTAAGTGCATGTGTGATTGTTGTTTGAATGTTTGTTTGTGTTCGTGCTTTTTGTTTGAATATTTTTTTATTTGGTGTCTTTTATTTTTAGGTTTATTATTTTTGATCTTCATGGAATCCCTTGTTTTTTTATTTATCATTCATTTAGGGGAGCAAAGGAGAAAATTGTTTTAAATATTAACTCAAACAATAATTATTTTTTCATCATAAAAAAGAGGGAGATTGTTGTAACTTAGTTTTTGTAACTATATTTTCATATCATGTGTGTTTTTTATGATTCCAGCATATTATTATATCGATTACTATTTCTCCTAACATATATTAGAAATATTACTTGTGTTGGTTGTGTGTACTAACATTTTAGGGAAATTATACTCCAGATAGTTGAAAACTTGAAGACAGATTAGACTAGGATTAATTGTATCTAAAGTTTATACATTTTATACTTTTTTTGAGTATGAGAGAGTGTGATTATAATTGGTTAACCATGCACACACATACTGGGGGAGTGTAAAAATTTGTAACTTTTTTAAATCTAATTATAATGTATGGTTTTAGATCGTACGGGATGATTTGGTGTGAGTGTTCCCTATAAGCAGTTAATCAAATCATGGATGAAAAAAATTTCTAAGTAATTTTCATACTGTACATAGTTGCCTTTGTAAAAATGATGTCCAGAGTATGAAATTGATGTGTATATTTTCATCCATACAAACGGGTAAATTTTTTGAACTGTTCATCCAGGACGATATTAGGTTTATACAAATGACGTCTAGATTATGAAATTGATGCATACATTTTTATCCATATGAACATGTAAATCTTTTGAACCATTCATCCATGATGAATTTGGGTTTGTATAGATGAAATCCAGAGTACAAATTTTGTGCATATATTTATGTCCATACGAACATGTAAATTTTTTAATTTGTTCATCTGGGACGTTTTTGGGTTCGTACAGGCAACGTCTAGAGTACGAAATTAATGCATACATTTTTGTCCATAAAAATAGCAAAGTTTGTTGAACTGTTCGTAATATATACAAACTTGTGTTCGTATAGAAAATTCCAAGTGTATGAAATAAACTCGTTTATTTTCATACCAAATAAAACATGGTTTGATTAAAGTAGTTCATACTATACGATGTTAGTTCATACATATGAATTTATGTGTATGAATTTGGTTCATACAAGATCATACGAGCAAAATTTAAACTATTCATATGTATAATTATAAACCGTACTGTATTATTGTGGATGGTCATAATTGAAATTTTTAGTTTTATGGATGGTTTTGGTTGTCTTTTATTTATATAGTTCTAAAAACTAGCTAAGGACAAATACTTCTTTATTTTTCTTGAGATAATAAGTGTGAGAGTGATTTGGAAGAGTGTTTGAGAGAGAGTTCTTACAAGTTAAGAGTGTGAAGGATTCATAAGGTTACTCAAAGGTGAGAATCTCTTTGTATTTGTACAAAATCTCTTCTTTACTTCTTTGAAGATGCTTTAGGAAAGATCTTTAAAGAAGACCCAGTTCTCTATCAACACTTGGAGAGTGTAAAAGGATGTCGGTTCTCTACTGATACCAGGAGGGTGTGAAAGGACGATGGTTCTTTGCTGACACTTATAGAGTGTGAAAGAATGATGGTTCTCTTTCAACACTTAGAGAGTGTTAAAGGACAATGATACTCTACCGATACTTAGAGGGTGTGAAAGGATGACAGTACTCTAACACACTAAGAATTGGTGAAAGAGAGTAATTATAAAAGCTTATCCACCTTACTGTGGGAAAAAAAGAGAGTCACTTTGGTAAAAGTGCAATATCTGAAGAGGGAGTCTTCAGGGAGTAGACGTAGGTCTAGTAAGACCGAACCACTATAAATTTTTTGTGTTCTTTTTATTTTTTTGGACTTTATTATTTTTTGGTTGAAAAGTTTTTGTTGGAAAAATTTTCTTTGTATAAAAAGCATAAAGCAATTTTCTAAAATTTTCAAGAGATTTTAAATAACCAATTCACCCCCCCCCCCCCCCCCCCCCCCCCCCCCCCCCCCTCATGGTTAGCATTGGTACAATTATTATAGGTCTAACAATCTATATTAACTTTTCTTACTTTTTACTATTATGTGTCAGATTTTTCTAGTTTTCACTACATATTATTTACTAGATTAGTTAATTCATATGAATGTTTATTTACTTAATGCAATTTATTAATTGATGTGATGGGTGTTAGATTACCCTTAGGATAGGAACTATCTATTTTCCCAGTGAGTTTTTTGCATGTGGTCACACTTGTACATGGCTAAAATAAAGGGGGTAAATTGAAGATTTGAATTAACAAAAATTTTTGCAGGTGATGAAATTGTTAAATCCCCCATAAAATTTAAAAGTGTGTGATCGAATATGGTTGATATTTTATTTAATGCACATATATAAACTGGTTGGATGAGGATTATTTTATATAACTGCTTAGGATAATCATTTGGGTGACTTAGAATTTTCTTTTACTATTGTGATGTAATTTAAATTCAATCGAGTTGTGTTACAAAGTGTTAGGGAGTTGGGGATACTACATCCAACATGGAGCCCAAAGAGAAGTAAACATCCCTTAGGTGAGGGTTTCCTTCCATTTGGGCATCCAAAATTAGGATGATTTTCAATACCCAAAGAGAAAAGAAAACATCCCTTTAAAGGGAGGGTTTCTTTTCATTTGGGTATCCAAACCCAAAGAATCCAAGGAGCTCGAAAAAGAAAAAAAAGTGGAGACTTGAAGAGTATCCCACTCAAAGTCACTTGCATTAGTCCTAGGATTAGAATTCGAGTTGTTGTAAGTGGCACTCAGCTACTTCTAATTTTTCTAAATTTTAAGTTGTAATTAAAAGGTATTTGCCTATGAACATTTTAATGTATCTAATTAATTTTATTGATTGAGTGAGTGATTTACTTTGTTTGCACATAGAGTTGCCTGCTTATCTTAGTTTCTTCTCTTGTATTTTATTTTTTTAGCCTGAATACGCATAGGCTAATGAGGGTATGCTAAAAATATTTTCTACTTAAATCAAATAAAGTTTTAGGCTAAAATAGAAACTCTAATGATCTAAAAAATAAGCTCGGGATTACTAAGAGTCTGCATAAGCATATTTTTACCTTCTCTTACTTATTAGGCACCTCCTCTCCTGCGGGTTCTGATAGACCTCTATACCTATTAGGGTGCAGTCCTTTCAAGGGGATGTTGTACAATCTCTTTGGAAAAATTATTTTTTAAGCCCTTTTTAAAACTGATTCATATAAATTCATGCATTTTATCAGTCAATTAACATACATTGTATTAAAAACTAATTAAAATATTTAAAAACTTTATTTGTATCATTCTTTAAGTATTTTCACCCTACATAAGTTAAAGTGGCCTATTAAGATCATTTCTAGATGTTGGCCCCAACTCTTCAAAATTTTAATTAACAACATCCCTATCATTTTTTAATAAAAGACCAAATTCATGAATTTTAAATCATTTATGTGGTTAGCTGGCTCTCCAATCCAGGCCGGGGTACGTCTAGATTTTGCAATGTATTAGTTAGGCTCGGGTCACTATCGTCCAGTACCTAATTTAAATTTAGGTTCTAAGATAGGTTTAGGCCTTAAGACCTCAATTTTCATAAATAAGATCCCAAATTTCTAATAAAATGATCAACTTAAACTAAAAAAAATTTCAGACCAAAACTTCAAGTTTAATATATAAAATATGTTGAGGTACTTCTAAATTATTTCAGAATCATGAATGCCTCCTACCCTTTCTCCTTTAAACCCTGAAAATAAGTGCTCAAAATTTGATCCAATCTTAGTTGCAACTCCAAATTCACCTCCTTGATATCACTCCTAAAAATATGTAAAATAAATTTCATCATTATTTTAATCAAGAGTATTTATAAGAATTCAACATCCCTAGGATGTTATTAACAATGAGGTCTTATGTTCATAAGAAATTTTGAACACACATCTAATTTTCAAAACTCAAGTAATTTTATTTGGGATAATTAAAATCAACCACGATCATTCTCATCATGTTTGAATTATCGATGATATGATATCTCCTTCCCTATGGGAGGTATATCATTTATCATAGTAATTTTGAATATGAAAATAATGATGTTTCATCTAATTTATAATAATTAAATATAGGTAGAACATCATTTTGACCCTTCGAGGTCATACATAGTTCTTCAATAGATTTGATTAATACAATAGGGATGAAATTTTCAATTTCATTATCTGAACCCATTAGGGAATGATATTTTTGACTCTTGAGATGATGTATCTTTCATAATAGTGTGTTCAATTTTGAGACTGAAATTAAAAAAATTTAACTTTTCAATCTACTCTTTCAAACTCCACAAACAGTTCCACAACTCAAAATAATATATCCTAAAAATTTTATTTGTAGAGTATTGGTTATTCATTTTAATGTTATGATCTAATTTAATTAATTAGATTGGTGATTTACTAAAAAATGATTATTTATTAAATTTTGGTATTTAATTGAATATTTTAATATATTAAATGATGGGTCAATTTCATGACATTTTGATTTACTTAAGTTATGAGTTTTTTTTATATTTTTAATAAATATTAGATCCTAAGATAAATAAAATGCTACTAAGTTTGTTGTACTTAAGATTACTTATAATTAGTAATAATTTTTTAAAGTTTGGGTGTGTTTTTGAATTAAGGTTGACTAAAATTTTGACTTTTTTTATTTTAATAAATTATGGTGATTTAATATTTTTTATAAATATTAGACCCAACAATAACTCTAATGCCTCTGAGTTTGCTCAATTTGAAGTTTTCTAGAATTATATATGAACTTTAGAAGTTTGAGCATTGAATTAAATTATTTAATTGAATAATTAGAGTTCTTTTTCTTATTTTGCTCCAAAATGTCTCTTAAAATTTTCTCCATATGTTAGGAATGAATTATGGGGATGATTCCAAGTGTTCAAAATTTATTTGGTATTTTTTATTATTTATTTTATTTAATTATTGAATTTTCTTATTTATTTAGGTTAGGTCAAATTCGAAGTTTGGTGATGATGCTTTTAATTTTATCAGATGTATTATTCAATATGAACATTTTGAGCAATTGTTTGTATTTCTTTTATTTAATTTGAATTTGTTACATTCTTTTGAAGTTTCAGGCTCCACAAAGGACTGATTCTTGTTTTACTTAATTTTTAGATCAAATGAAATCCAAATTAAGTGAAATTAAAACCTAAGATTTATGATTTCACTAAGTTTATTGTTCTAAAGTTTCACCTTTATTAGGTGTGTATAGAATTTCCTCGAATTTTACTAAATTCTCTAGACAAATCCTTTAATTATTTTTCCTAGGCGTCAATAATCTTCTTATGGGTTTGAAATTTGGTCTAGCAAACCTCATACATGGAAAACCACACTAGAAAAAATTTACAGAAAAATTCTACCTATTTGGAAATTTATGAATTTTCAAAATTATGGCTCCGTAATAGAGCCATCACCTTGAAAATTTATTTCACAGTAATCATGAGCATACCATAACTTATAAAAATTATTTAAGGCATATAAAATGCACAAAAGCATCCACGAATAATAGAGTCCAATTTGACCATTGGATTTTAAGAAAATTTAAGAAAATAGATTTTAAACAAATACAAATATCTCATAATACAGTGATTAAAATGATATGAAAATATTTTTAGAAAATAGTAGGTCTCAAACCCATTTCTAATGAGCCCAAAAACACTCAATTTGAAAGAAAATTAATTTTTTTTTTTTTTTGATTTTTTGAAGTTATGGGAATTTTAATTAGTTCTTAAATTAATTTTAATTAAAAAATGCGGCCAATCATGAGAGAGGAAATAATGGTTACTTTCCTCATATGGGACATATGGGGGATAGTGGAGGTGCAACTTACCCATGTCAGCAAATGTTTCAGGCCATCCAATTCGGTGTAGTTCGGATCAATGACCCAAATTTAGCCACATCACCTACTCCTTATTTCCAAAGGACCTGAGTTCAAAGTCCCAAGGAAGGTGTTTAGATTTGAGCCATCCAATCAACTCAGTTCAAAGGAACAGATGACCTAGATTGATCAAGATTTTTTAATTCATTTTAATCCAATCTTCAAATTCTCATAACTTTCATCCAACCATCTAAATTTGATGAAATTTGAAACATTGGATCTGTATAACCAGATCTTTCAATGCCTGGAGTTTGGAGTTCCATGCATTAAGATCTGGGAGTATTTTCAATTTCATCCTTAAACTTCAAATGTATATAACTTACTAAATATTTAAAGTATTTGTGAGTTTTGAAGCATATTATTCTCCTTAAGAAGCCCTATTCAACTTTGTAGAAGACCACAAAAGTAGGTTATTCCTGTATTAAAAGATATATATCTCTCTCTCTCTCTCTCTCTCTCTCTCTCTCTCTCTCTCTCTCTCTCTCTCTCTCTCTCTCTCTCTCTCTCTCTCTCTCTCTCTCTCTCTCTCTCTCTCTCTCTCTCTCTCTCTCTCTCTCTCTCTCTCTCTCTCTCTCTCTCTCTCTCTCTCTCTCTCTCTCTCTCTCTCTCTCTCTCTCTCTCTCTCTCTCTCTCTCTTAGGGAGAGTTTAGAGAAGTTGGAGGAGAGAGCTTGGGGGCTAGAGTAAGCTTAGAGAATGTGAAATATTGTATGAGAGTTTTTGTAGCTTTTAAGTTAAATTATGCCGTAGCTTTTGGATGGTTGGCTTGGATTAATTGGAGAGGAGTTATGGATGTTTTCCATCTATCCAAGGTAGTTGGGATCTAGGGAAATGGAAGCAAGATTGAGTGTGATTCACTTAAGCTCGTGTGAGGGGAGGGGACCACTTGTTATCTTATTTGGCTAAGTCAATGCTTAGACTTGATTTAGGAGCTGGTTCGTGATTGCTTTAATGCTAATTGATATGGCTTAGGGAGGAGAATTCTGGAGGTTAATTGAATAGTTAATGGGGTTTAACCATTTTGATCCATTTGACCCATATTTTAGCTATGTTGACTTGTTGACCAAATAACCAATCAAAGATGATTGGGATGGGTCTTAGGAAGGTCATGCATGTTGTAGGAAGAGACTCCAAGAGATTTGAGCCCAATAGTTGGGAGTTTGGATGGAGATTTAACTATATGCGTGGATTTGACCTTACATGGTGAATTGACCAAGTCAAACCAATAGGGATTTGACTTATGAAGGTGTTGGAAATATATGGAGCATGCAATATAGTGATTTTGAGGGCTCAAGTTTGTTTGGAAGTTCTTGAAACATTATATTTGACTTTGGTTATAAGTATGGTTAATTTTGGTCAACTAGGTTAAACCAAGGGTCAGGGTTAAGCTCAACAAGTTTAAAAGGATATTTTGGACCCAATGGAGGTGATTCCATGTGATAGTGAGGTCTATGAAATGCATATTTAGGCCCTTAAGGATATTTTTGTCAACCATGGTTCACTTGGTCAACTATGTCAAATCAGAACTTGGGTTTATATTCAATACACTCTAAATGATATTTATTAATGCATTGGAAGATGTTTCAAAGGTTGGTTTGAATGAGCCATATTGAGGTTTAAGGGAAATATATATTTTCCCTTAAGGATTTTTGGGTTTAGTGGGCCCATGGTCAACTAGTGTCCACCAAATATTGAGTATTATATTTAACATGTTATAAAGATAATTATAAACATGTTCAAAGGTTTTGGGGAAGGTCCCAAGGTCAAATTTCACAAGCTGTATGGTTTAGTGGCATGGGTGTAAATATTTGAAGGTTTTTCAACATTTAAAAATCAATTCAATTTTATGGGTTAAAGGGGTCTGATTAGCCTCAAATTTGGCGGGTTAACCTTAGATACATGCCTAATAAATATGCAACTGATAGATCATGAATAAGAAGTCATTTGTTTTAGTTTTTAGGTGATAGAACAATCACTAAAAAGGATTATGAGATATAGGCTTTTGGTTTTAATTTTTTGCTAGATATTTTAGATTTGATATTAGTTTTGGGTTTGCTTTTGATTGATTAACCTCATCCAAGAAGGAAGTCAACATTCATTAGGTTAAAGGAGATACAAATCACATCTTGAATACTATTGAACTCATCCAAACTAATCTCAACTTTTGTCTTTCCCTAGAATTTTTCTTGTTGTTATCCTATCCACCATCTTTCAGAATCTCCTTCAAGTAAAAATATTGCTAACAATACCTTCCACTTCTCTTAATATTATATATTATCAAAAATATTCTCTATCCTCGCTAGCTAATCTTCTATAGTCTGGGCTCCTATAGCTTCTATGAATAATGAAGGCTAAAATTTATGAAATATATATATTAATATTTATCCTCTTCTTCCTCTTTAATCCCAAATAACTTGCTCTATGTATCACCAATTATCTATTCTAGAACATTGGCCAACTATGTAATACAATCTAATAGTATAGGAGGTACACTATATTGCTCATTTGACATATTTTGCTCCAATACTTCATATCAACTATTCACTTGCAAAATCTTGTTTGAATAATACACGTATGAAATCAATTATGTACTCAAAATAATGCACCTTAATGTACCCAAACTTACCTAACTTACAATCAATTTTTATAGCTATGATTTATAATTTAATTCTTCTAATAACTGCTCTAATATCATTTGTCATGTCCCATAATCTAAATTGGAAGGTTTCTTTCTTTTATCTTTTAATATACATAATGAGAGTTATCTATTTTCATTTTATCAATAATAATATCAATAAAAATAAAACTAGTGGTAAAATACCAATATATATCAGTATTTTTTACTCTAAAAAAATATGTACAATACTTAGGAATCATATAAATACAATATATATTGGTATTCTTTATACTAATCCAATTATGAGTATAAAGAATAACTAAAATAAAAAAACCAAAATATCATGAATGCCGATCAATCTTACACTCATGATCCTCTGCCCTGATATGAAATCATTTAAACCACATATAATGGGCTAAAAAGCTCAACAAGTCACTAAATCCTATAATCGAACTCAAAGCACGATAAAGTTATATATATATATATATATATATATATATATATATATATATATATATATATATATATATATATATATATATATATATATATATATATATATATATATATATATATATATATATATATACAGTCAATATAATCATGAAACTATGTAGAAATAATAAAACCATGTAATAGCAGTAAAATCTATAAAATAGTAAAATAGTACAGTATAAAAATTAGTAAAATAGTTTTGTATATAAATAATATAATTGGAAAACAAGTAAATTAGTAGATTATGACATCAATTAATTCATATAAAATATGAATCAATAAGCAATAAATAATCCTTTCCAAATCCTACATCGTAGCAGTAAGGAAATATATAAATCAAGAAACCTGAAACATCTATAAAAACTGTTAAAATCTAAAATAATGAAGTATTATCAAATCAGTATACATATGAGATTCAATCATTTTTTTTCATTATCAAATAAATATTCTATATGACATGCTAAGTATTGAAGTTACATGATCAATAACAGTAAATTAATAAATAGTGAATCAATAGCAATATCATCAGTATC
The DNA here is from genome assembly GCA_016618105.1 of Dendrobium huoshanense. Lineage (NCBI taxonomy): Eukaryota > Viridiplantae > Streptophyta > Magnoliopsida > Asparagales > Orchidaceae > Dendrobium > Dendrobium huoshanense. The sequence goes on from CM028359.1 coordinate 79,153,339, forward strand.
AATATCTATAAAACTAGTCGTAGAGCAAAATAGTATAATAATAATAAAATTGTAATCATCAGAATAATAAAATAGTACAATAATAATAGTTCATTAATATGTGTATTCAAGTAATCATAATAAATAAGTAAGGAGTTCTAGCTTGCGTGGTGTTTTTCTAGTAGTCGGTAATTAGAAATCAATAATTGTTAGCTCGATAAATATAGTCATCATTCTTTGTCTATCAGCACAGTAATAACTCCTTATAACTCCTAATAATTATATCAGAAAAATCAGTTGAGCATAACACCAAATCATAATATTAAAAAAAAAACTCGTTGGCTTACCATCCTATACAGGTCAAGCAATTTTCAGTGAATGTTAGTAAAATTAGCCTTTATTTGTCCTCACATATATTAATATGACAATATTGTAACAGTGATAACAGTCAATTATTATTCAATAACATTTTCATATTTGTTTACAATGCTTGTACTAATAATATACTTATATTAAAATATATAAATTTCTATTTTGTGTAAATCGTTTAAAATATAATAACTTTTATTTTACCCGTGAAAATTACACAATCAACTAGTAAAATGTCTAGAATAAGCATTACTATATTATTTAAACCGTTACACATTAAAAGTTCACTAAAATTGAGAAACATATAATAAATTCAAATTAAATAAAATTGGATAGTCAAAATAAAAAACTTTAAAAATAGAGATATGATAAAAGTCACATACCTCTATCTGAACAATTTATGTAAAAAATGATGAAATAGATCGATGATTAAAATGCAACTTTCTCTTTCTTTTCACCTCTTTTCATCCCCCTTCTCTGCTTCCATCCATGACATTCCACGGCATAGGTGGGTGAGGGAGGAATAATGAGTGAAAAAAATATAAACACTTCTAGTGTGTAGCAATGTAATGCCACCCCACAACACTGCAGTGCTACATGCTGAATCTATAATATTTGTAGAACAGATACTTCAATTCACAACAACAATTTCTAGCGCCTTTGCACTCACAATCCAATGCCATGGCGTCACTATCCCAGCGCTACAATGCTCCAGTTCAAACAAATTTAAGATTTTTATTTGTAAATTCATTTTTAAAATCGGGTTGTTGCACTATAAGGTAAGAAGGAATGAATTTATCCCACCTTCTAATGGAGTATTTTCAGTTAAATTTTTCAAAATTAAATTTTAGATTGTGTTTATTCCAATTTCAACAAATGAATAATGAAATTAAATGTCTAAATAAGATGAATCTAATAACTTTATCATCAAAATGAATGTCTTGACAAGATGAATCTAATAACATTAACAATGATTCAATTTGTATTCAAATGAACTCAAATCTAGCACTTGAAAATATTTAGAAGATTTAGGACATTAATTGAAGGACTAAATGCACTTGAACTTTTTCATGCTTGTAGTCAAATTAAGCAGATCTAAGAGAAAAAAAAATGTAATAAGCCCAATATTATTCCGCCAAATTTTATCAAAACACTTCTCTAAATAAATGGTGCTAAATAGGGCTCCATTATCTACATAAGAAGAGTTTTTGGAGCTGAGAGAACTAGAAGAGAGTTATACTCGATATTTGATGTGATAATAGCCATCAACAATGACCACTATCATGATTTAATTTCTATGGTCCAACTATATAGATTTAGCATTTATATACATATTAAATCTTTGTACAAATTAAAATATTAAACTCACCCTCACTATAATTTTTTTTAGCAAATGATAATAATATTATTAATAAAATTATTATTTACAAAATAGAATAATGTGATTCCACATCTTTTGTTCAAAATGATGAACACATAATTCTGCCAAAATAATATATTATAATTTTATTTTTAACAAAAAAATGTCCAAAAATGAATTTAATCTAAACAATATTTTAATAGTAAATCTTAATTTTTTTAACAATTAAAATAATGATATATGCAACTATAGTATAATAAAAAGAAAAATTCAAATAATAATAAAATCGCATTCACTTAATACATTTACAACAATCATTTATAGAACACAATAAATCACAATAAATATATAATTTATTTTCGTTGCGTATCAGATATGTTTGGGTCTGAACCTGTACTGTACGCTGCAGGCCTAAGCTTGTAGCTGCGCTGTCATTACCTATGTTGTACTTTCACCTACTCTACTTTAACTCGTTGACTGCAGCTAACGTTGAAGGGCAGGGCCAAACCCACCCGGTCACGATCAGGGCGCGACGTTATCACTCACGTGCGCGCTAAGCTAAACCCCACACTGATCTAACAGGCCAGCGGAGCTCTGATCGCGTAACTACACGTGTCTCTCCCGCACTCGTCCCTTTCACTATATATTTTTTTTTGGAGTATTTGGGAATATAAATTTATTAAGCGGAATTTTCCTAGAATTTTTTTATCAATTTGCATATAGATAACATTTGAAATTTAACAAATTTTATTATTTTAATTATTAAGATATATAAGCTTTATTTTAGATAGCTTCATTTTAAAATATTTTTTTAGTATTAATTTTTTAATTTAATTTTTTTACTGAAAAATATTATTAGAAATATTAAGAAAGTTATTCCAAAAAAATGTCGTAGTTTATTTAAAAAAAATTAATATTCATAATATTTTTAATCTAATTTAAAACTTTAAATATTATATAAATAAAATTTAATTTTTGAGATTTAATTTATAAATATATTAAAATTTCTTGGTATATATATGTAAATTTTAAATTTGTTATTTTGAATGAATTTTGAGAGATTTATTAGAATATCATTAAACTTGTATCTATTCATATTAATTAATTATTTATTTTAAAATATAATTAATATTAATTTATATAAAGTAAACCATTTTTTTGACATAAATATACATGTACATTTTGATTTAAATATTAAATTATTATAATTTAAATTTTTAATGAATAAATACATAAAATTTAATAGTATGTATGCAAACCTTGTGTGAAATTTATATCAATATAGAAATGTTTATATTTAATATTTTAATATACTTTCTGTGATGGTTTTATTTAGAAACTCTTATTATATATAATACATTTAGTTTATAGTAATTTAAAATAATTCAATAATGCTTTTCTTATTTTAATTGTTATGTCAGTCACCAGAAATTATTAGTGCAATCATCATTAGACTGTTTGGAGGTTAATCAGGATTCATCATATCGTTCAATATACAGTAATGATATACAAGTAAAATTGTAAAATTGATGATGTTGTACGTCTTTATTGACCTCCAATAGATTTCTGTGACGGCACGTAATAATTTCGCTACAGTCACACAATGCCATCCAGACTTGGGGCAGGTGCGCTCAAACCCGAGACCGAGCCCGAGCCCGCACGAGATGGGAAACGATGGGAGTTGATATGACTTTTGCGGAATGCGGGACCCACCATGGCTAAATATGTCTCCGGCGTCTTCCGAAATCGTTTTATTATCTCTTCTGATCCGCAGGAACTCTTATGATTATGCTGATCTAGTCGCAGCTAGTTCGAACACATGGTAAGGCGACGATTGTCGGCATGAAGCAGTCCCTGCGGGGCCCACTACTGGCGCTTGCGTTGAAGAAGGTTGTGGACGGGGGTTCGGTTGTGAGGGCCCACTTATGCTTATTCCACACGGAAGCTCTGCAAATCCGTATAATTACGAGGTCTTCTCATGCAAGCAATGGTTCTCAATAAGGTTTTCAATTATTCAGAGTATTAATCTTTATTGTTGGGGCAATTATTACGTCCGATCATAATCGAATGTATCTGAATATATACGGAGTAATATTGAGTTTCAGGTGACATGATGCGTGGTTATTGGTCTATGAACACATTCGATGACCGGACGTAATAATTGCTCTCATTGTTCGGGCTATTATCTATTAATTTTAAAGAGATAAGCAAGGATTTGTTATAATTCCTATTTAATGTCAGAAATTTGCTACCTCATATTATAAATAAAGGCTAAAGCTTAGATAAAAAATGCTAATAAGAGATCTTCTCTAAGATCATCTTCACCGTAACAATATACGGTATTATGCAGTCTTTCATCTGATCAATTGAAATTTTAAATCACATGCAATAATTTGGTGGTTGAACAGTGCGATGTCAATATTGATTTCGCACTGTTCACTTACGCCAACTTTTTTATTTTTTTGTTACGGTATTTATCGGAGAAGAGCGTGAAATATCTAGTTGGAAGAAGCTATATTATATTTTCCCTTAATTATTTATGGTTAATTTAAAAAATAATAATAAGTTTAGTATATTTTGATCTAATTTTGGTTAAGATAAATTGAAAAAAAAATTATGATATTTTTCATTTTTGACTAATATAAAACTATTTTATTTTGATTTGTAAATAAATTTAAAAGTAAAAGAAATTTTATTATGTAATACATGAGAATAATAAAATATTGAAATATTTATGAATAATAAAATTGATTATTTTAATTAAATAAATGCCTGTTGGAATACTTTGACTAATTTATTTTCAGCATTTTCTTTGAAAATTTTATTTTGTTGAGCATTTTTGTTGAGAAAAAAATTTATGAAAAAAATGGTCAAGGTGGGGCCTAAAATTCTTAGATCTGCTTGAAATTTTTGCAAAATTAGTTTTCTATACATTGCAGACCTAATCTATATTTTGATCATGATTTTCTGATAGCATTTTGTTTCCTCTTATATTAATACTGAGTTAATATGAAATAGAATAAACTCAAATAAATAAACAATTGAGTTGAGGATCTAGCTGAGTATGTGAATTTCTAATATATATCATTTACAGTTAGTTTTGGTGCAATTAAATAAAAGATTGTCTTAACTGATTTTAAAGTGAAAAAAATTCTATTTAGTTTTTTATACAAGGGTTCAATCTCGTAATTTTTATGGTTTCAGCAATTAGTTATGTCTTTAATATCAATATTATACATTCACTACCAAAAATTGAATAACAAGTAGGGCTTCAACCGAACTTTTTGATCCTCCGATCGAAGGCGAACGAAGAAGAAGAGGAAGAAATTAGGGCAAGCACCGCGTGAAGCACTCTGGTCCAGCAGGCAGGAAGCGCGCGATCGAAAGTCAAAACGAAGAATTAGGGCAAGTTGAGTCTTCAGGTGGTGTATAATATGTGGATAATTTTTGCAGCGGTTTTATAGCAGTTAAAACTGGTGCCATTTGCACTGGTTATAACCTCTACAACCTGTAGCAATTTAAACCGTTGAAAAAGCGGGATTTCACAGTGGCTGTAAAACCGCCCCAAATATATGCTACGAGAAAACCATCTTTTTGGTAGTGATTGTTGCATCCTGGGACATTCATGGTAATAGAAAAAAAATTGAGTTTAGCGTTCTAGCATTTTACGAAGATCCATTACGCACACAGAAGAGAGAAAGAAGTACAAGAGTCATAAGTGACCTAATTTTCTACACAAAAAATTTTAAAAAGAGGAAAAATCACATGATCTGAACTAATTAAAATGATTAAACTAGTATTTCGAAATACAGGAAAAATGCCGATTACCGGCGGTTCAAACAGGTGGTTTATGGACCGCCGGTTTTAACGTTGAACATATTGGTTGTGCTTATCATTGGTAAACTTCTGAACTTATGTTTTATGTAATGTTCAATATTGGTTGTGCTTATGTCTATTATCGTGAATATAGCGGCGTGTTACCCATGATTGAATATAGCGGCGTGTTGCCCAAATCTTGTTATATATTATTTTCTTTGCCGGTTTTAGAATCTAGGGTAAACCTCCCTCATATAGAGGGGAGGCTGTCAATTTTGTTTTGCAGGTGCTACAGGTTTCCGGCGGCTAACCGGCGGTTTGGCCACCTGAAACGACGATACCGAACGGCTTTTCAACAGCCGCCGGTACATTCGTTAAACCGTCGGTAATATGCCGGTGGTTACCCGACGGCAGCCGGCGGTTACCCGACGGCAGCCGGCGGTTACCCGACGGCAACCGGCGGGTGTCCGTTGAAAGCCTGGCGGTCTAGACCGCCGTTACTATCATCGGTCTTGACCGCCGGTAACCGCCGGTAAATTATCGACGGTAAACCGACGCAACCCGGTGGTTAAGTATCCTCACGCCGGCCGCTGAAACCGCTGGTAAGCCATCGTTGCAGGACCGCTGGTACGCCGTCGGTATTTTGACCGGCGGTACGTCGGCCGGAAAACCGCCAGCACAAAGCAATAGAATAACCGGCGGTTTAAGCCGCCGGAACGCCGTCGGCGATTTAAGCCGTCGGTAAACACCGCTGGAAAAAAGTTTCCTACGCCATTTTTTCCGGCGGTTCACTACCCGCCAAAAAGCCGCCGGTAGATTCCAAAATCGCCAATTTTTCCACCCAAACCGCCGGCAAAAATCACCAATTTTGGGTGATTTTCCTGTAGTGTGGTCGAAGAGACCATAGTTAGAGTGTAAGAGAGGTTGGACGTAGGCTCGATAATGGTTTCCACTTGGATATCTGATGGCTTTGGTTAGGTAGAGGTCCAACAATGGTGGCTTGGTGGTAAGGGTTTGCCAGTGACGGTGCCGGAGTGGAACTCCAAGTGTATTTCAAGCCTCATAGCACTTTTGAGTCTTTAACTTAGGGTCAAAGCCTCCAAAATTCAAAGCCCCTCCCCTCCATGTGGGAAGTGAGGGTCTATTTATAAATTTTGAGAGTGGCATGCCCCATTAATATGGAAAAGATCTAAGGTATATTTAGAATGGTACATCATATGGCCCATATTGATTCCCTCAATTATGGAGCATTTATTTAGCTTTTAAGTACCTTAATGATGTCATAATTAAGCAATCTTAGAATCATTGGATTTATCTTGTCAATTAACTTTATTTGACCATAAACATGTTCTATTTAGATATCATTTAATCATCCAATTAATACCCTAACACTTCTTAATATGATTTAAGCCCTTGATTTGATCCCATTTGAGCTAAGATTGGATTGATTTTGGTGTTGTTGGGTTATTATTACTAGATGTTCAATTTGATTATAATTTTATTGAAATTGGTGCGTTGATGATCTCAAATTTAATTTTACAAGTATCCAACTATGATATGCCTCGAGATTTATACTAGATTAAGATGATTTTTGGTGATGTATCATATATATATATATAATCTATGAATTACACTTAACTATATGAAAATATTAAGAGAAAAAGATATTATAAAATTAGAGAGAAAGAAGAGTTCTAGAGTAAGATGCTTTGAGATTTCCCTAAAATAAGGTAATTATAAAAAATTACATAATTTGAGCACACCCCTCTACCTCAATTTATAAACTAGGGTTGGGTCTTGAACTTTAAAGAATTAGCTACATACATAGTGATACCAAAATAAGAGAACATACATTAATTGTGTAATCTAGTTAGAAGGTTTGACTTTATAAAGTCATATGTTAAGATCTTAAGAAGTCAATGATTTGGCGTATATTGATAGTTGAAAAGAAAATAAATAATTTTCCTTGATGAGTTATCCCACATGTAATCCCTAGGGTTGACTTCATCAATAATAGTTGTTAGGGCCAACTAAGAAGCTATACTCGTCAAGTTGGATGAGTTCTTAGATACAGATCTCTTACTGAAACAAGTTCCCTATAGACTAATGAGTCTCTTTGAAGCTCAGGCCGTGTAAATCAAGTTAACTTTAGTTGAATAGACTTTGTTTATCTTGAAATGAATCAACATAGCTTGAACCAGGTTATTTAAATAGTTTGTCAAAAAAATTGTTACTTGATTCTCTTATATCTTTTAGGCCTGTTAAAAATAAAATAAGAGAATATATAAAAACTTTCTTCATTAATTAATCATAAATCCTTCATAGATAATTTTTAAAATTTTAAATATTATTCAATTTATTTCAATATGATTTCTAACGAATTCCTATCTATGTTAGCCAATACTTAGCATATAAATAAGAGATTATTGCTTCTTATTAAAAGAAGAGAATGGTGATTGAGGATATGATGTACAAGAGTGAAATATGAGAACTCATTATTTCATCAAATTCTTTAGACGTTATCATTCATCCATAATGCTATGAAAATAGTTGATTTTCCACTAGTAACCTTGTGAACCCTTCACACTCCACTTGCAAGAACTCTCTCTCAAACACTGTTCCAAAATACTCTTTCACTCGCTCTCAAAGAAATCATGAAAAACAAAACTTTTCAAGTCAGTTTCCAAGGACTACTTATATAAAAGATACAAAAACCATCCAGAAAACTGAAAATTTTCATTTTTGAGGATCTGTTTTGAGGACGATCGTACAGTACAATCAATAATCATCCCGGACAAACATTTTAAAAATTGGCTTGTACGATCCTATATTAAATGTTTTCGTACAAGCCTATCATATATAGTACAATATGTATATCGTATAGTATGAACAATTATAAAAAAAATTATTATTCTAGACAAAAATGTTCCCAATAATTTCTTACTCTGGACATCATTTGTACGAAATCCTGATCATCCCAGATGATCAGTTCAAAAAATTTACATATTCATCTGAACAAAAATAATCCCTACATTTTCATGCTCTAGACGTTGTTTGTACGAAGTCCAGATTGTCCCGGACGAATAGTTTAAAAAATTAACATGTTCATCTGGATGAAAATATTTCCCACATTTTTGTACTCTTGATGTTGTCTGTATGAAGCCAACTTCATACAATACGAATAATAATTAGAAAAAAAATTATGTCTAAGTTTTGATTAATTACTCGCTGGAGGAAATAACTGAGCAAATAGTCTCATACAAATATAAATCATACAGTACGATTGGTTTTTAAAAAATTACAAATTTTAACACTCCCACATGTGTGTGTGCATGATTATTTAATTACAATCACACTCTCTTAGACTCAATAAAAATGTAAAAATATATACTCCAATTATAATGAACTCTATATAAATCTAACTTGAAGTCTTCAATAATTTGTAGTATGATTTCTCTGAAATGTTAGCACACACAAACAATAAAAGTAATATATCCAATATATGTTAGGAGAAACAGTAATTAAAACAATAATATTTGGAATCATCAAAAACACATATGTTGTAATAATCTCAATAATTTAAAAACTAAGTTACAACAATCTCAATAATCTCTCCCTTTTTGATGATGACAAAATAATTATTGTTTGAGTTGATATTTATATCCTAAATTTCTCCTTAACTCCCCCTAAATAAATGAAGATATTTGAAAATAGGGATTTTCCATGAAGATCATAACCCAAAAATTTATTTTTAATAAAACACATAAAACATACAATACACAAGAAATATAAAAACAATCACACTAAAATAATCACAAAAACACAAATACAAACAATAGACACAAACAACAAATAATATTATTACTCTCTCTTTTGACAACAACAAAAAGGGAAGAAGAAATCAATATGAAAGATGTAAAATAATAAACCAAAAGAATTGACCTTGAAAATTATTTTAAAATAATTACAATAACAATATCAATTTCATAAGATTAAAAAGAAGGATTCAAAATTTTAAATCAAAGAACAACTAAGATTAAAACATTAATCAAGATAATGATGCATCCTAGATAAATTAAATAAACAAGATTATTGCAAAAATGATTAAATGAAGATCAGTTAACTTTAATTTTCAATATAAAGTATAATTGAAAATTAGATTGATTTGAATTAGAGATTAAATGATAGTAGAAAGAACATAACAAAGAAAAAAAATTTCAATTGGCACCATTGAGCATCTTTTCAAATATTTGTGGCACACTTTGTACATATTTTTCTATTTGGGCTAATTTTGGGCATCTGTTTAGTTTGCAAACCATTGTGCAATATTTTTTTTTTAAGTTTTTCACATAATGTGCATTTCTTTTGATATAGTTTTTAAGTATTTCTAAAATCAATAATCTAAAATTAAACTTCTCTAATAAAAAAATAATCATATTGAAAAAGGAATAAAAAATAATAAGACATCAATATTACAATAAAGATATTCAGATTATGTTTGCCTAAAAGAACATGAGATTGATCTTCTTAACTAAATCTAGTTATAATTTAATTTTAATTTTTTGAAAAATCAAATTTTGTAATGAAATTAATTTTGTTATACAAATTAATTTAGCACATTTTTAGATCCATTACAAAAGGCTTTTCGTAAAGGCATACTAGCATTTCAAAAATATAAAATAAAAATAAGTTTGCAAAATATGACATTCTTCATTGATATAAAAAATATTAGATAATTCTGAACATTGATATCAATATTAAAACAACATAACATCATTACATAGACATCTCAACAAATAACAACAAACATAACTAACATCAACAGGAAGAAAATACAAACATCATCACAACATAGGTAAAGGACTGGAAGAAGCAACAATAGAGAAGTACATCTAAAAGTCAAAGGGGCCCTAGTCTAGAGGAGGTGGCTGGTTGAATACTAAAAAATAGTTATTCATCATTGTAACATTTGTGTTCACCGAGTCAAACTTACCTTAGATTCACCCCATATCTTCTTGGTATCTTGCATCCTGTTGATTTAAATGAGTCTTAATTTGATTAAACAGTTGATCAAAGTGAGTCTCCAACCAATCAAATTATTGAACCATCTCCTGAAAGAAATTTTGGTCAGGTCCTTATACAACTGAAGTAGCTTCCCCTTCTCCCACAGTGTCATCATCCAAACTCTGATCTCTCCTACATAGTGATAAAAAAGAAGCATCGATAAAATAGATTGGGAGTTCAGTGGGAGGATCAAGATGAATTAGGTTGTACTTATTTTTAAGGATATAGGCAAGAAGATGTTTTAAGGCCATATTCTTTTTCCTTTTATGATGAGGATGACCTATCTCAGAAAGTTTTTACAAATAATCCATAAAGGTTTTTAAGTCCTGATAAGATATGTGATAGTGGACAGGAGTGGAGTCATATTCACTCGATCACCTGCTTTAGGAATAATAAAACACAAAAACAATACATGAAAATAAAAAAAAAATTCTCAAAATTAAGTGACATGATTTCAGTTTTAACACACATCACAAACAAAAAAATAAATAAATAACTCAAAAATAAGAAAAACAAAAACTCACATAAACATAAAAATAAAACCAAAAAAACAATTAAAATAGTCATAAAAATAAAACATATCAAGTTTACAGATATTTTAATTTTAAGCATTAAGATCAATCACACCTAACCATGTCCTTAAGGTGCTAAATGTGTCAAAGGCTAGAGGTTTTGTAAAAATATCTGCAAGTTGATTTTCAGTAGAAACATGATTCAATTTAATTTCTCCTTTGACTACATGATCCCTAATGAAATGATGTCTTATGTTTATATATTTGGTTTTATAATGTTGGATAAGATTCTTTGAAATGCAAATGACACTCGTGTTATCACAATAAATTAAAATTATGTATATTATAAATCCTAAATCAATCAACTATTATTTCAACCAAGGTACTTGAGCCACATAACTTCCTATGGTAATATATTCAACTTCAGCAATAGATAGGCTATAAAATTTTGTTTTCTACCGGATCAACAAACTAAAAAATTTCCTATGAATTAATAAGTTTTGGATGTACTCTTTCGATCAACACTACAATCTACAAAGTCAGAATAAGAATATCTGACAATTTCAAATGAAGTATTGTACTTAGGATAATAATTCATAAGTTTTGAGTTCCTAAAAGATATCTTAAAATTCTTTTCATTGGTATCAAATGTGACTCTTTAGATTAGATTAAAATGTAGCCTACAAATAAATACTAAACATTATATCTAGTCTGCTAGCAGTCAAATAAAGCAATGATCCAATTATACCTCTAAATTTCTTTTGATCAACATATTTTTCATTTGGGTTCTTATCCAATTGAAATGAGGAACTCATTGGTGTAGTTACTAATTTAGTATTATCCATTTCGTACTTCTTAAGTATGTCCTTAATATATTTTGACTGACTAAGAAATATTCCCTCCTTATTATGCTTAATACTAAAATCAAGAAAATAACTTAGATCTCCCATTAAACTCATCTCAAATTTACTACTCATTATTTTAGAAAAACCATCACAAATATTTATATTTGTAGATCCAAAAATGATATCATCAGCATATATATAAACAATGACTATTTCATCTCCTAATTTCTTCAAAAAAGAGTGGTGTCCATATTTCCTTTTATAAAAGATCTCTCCAATAGGAAAGTGCTTAATCTCTCATACCAAGTCCTAGGTGCCTATTTCAATACATATAATATTTTTTTCAATTTATATACATGATTAAAGAATTTAGAATTTTCAAAACCTAGAGGTTTCTCAACATAAACATCCTCTTGTATCACCCCATTCAAAAAGGCATTCTTAATATCCATTAGGAATAATTTAAATTCTCTAAAACAGGCAAAGGCTAATAAAACCCTAATTACTTCAAGTTTTATTAAAGGGGCAAAAGTTTATTTAAAATTAATACCTTTAATTTTTATTATACCCCTTAGCTACCAATTTAGCTTTATTTCTAATCACAACTCCTGAATCATTCATTTTATTTTTGAACACACACTTAGTTCCAACTATACTCTGATCATTTGATCTTTTATTAAATTCTCAAACATCAATCCTTACAAATTGATTTAACTCCTCTTGCATGGCCAAAATCCAAAATTCATCTAAAAGTATTTGATTAATATTTATGGGTTCAATCATTTAAATAAAGGCAGAATGGTTAACCTCGTTACTAAGTCTACGCCTAGTCCTAACACCCTCACTAGGTTCACCTAAAATCATTTCCTTATGGTGATTTTTAGAAAATTTCAATTCTCTAGGCAATGGGTTTTCTTTTTCCACATTTTCTTCTAAATTTATCTTTTTAATCCCTTGGGTGTTAATTTCTATATGACCCTCTTTCAAATCTTGCTCTTCCAAAATCTAAAAATTTTCAAATATAATATGTGTGGTCTCCTCAATTATTAAAGTTCTTTTGTTAAACACTCTATATGATTTTCCAATACTAGAGTATCAAAAAAAATGGCTTCAATTAATTTTAGATCAAATTTTTCTAAAAGAGATTTTTCATTATTATGTATGAACACTTTACATCCAAAGACATGCAAATGTGACAAATTAGTTGTTCTCCTCTTAAGAAGGTCATAGGATATTTTATTCAATTTTAATCTAATATTTACCCTATTTAGAATATATCAAGTTGTACTAATCGCTTCAGCCCAAAAATATTTTGGAAGTGAATATTCTGCCAATATGGTTCTAGTGCCTTTAATTAATATTATGTTCTTTCTTTTAACTATCCCATTCTGCTGAGGGGTCCTAAGTGTAAAAAAATTATAATCAATTCCTTTTTATTTACAGAAGTCCTCAAAATTTTCATTTTTAAATTCACCTCCGTAATCACTTTAAATTGTTAAAATTTCCCATATTAGTTTCATCTTAATCCAAGTTAAAAAGTTTTAAAATTTCTCAAATGATTCACTCTTATAAAATAAAAATTTAATCCATGTGAATCTAGAAAAGTCATCAACAATCATAAAACCATATACCTTCCCTCATAGACTTACAATACTAACTGGTCCAAAAAGATCCGTATGAATAATCTCTAATGGTTTTCTAGTCCTAAGATCCTTAGTGGAATGAAATGAGGACTTCACATGTTTTCGTAGTTGGCATGCATCACAAAGGTGATCCTTAATAAAGTTTAATTTTTGTATACCTCTAAAAAGTTCTTTTTGGGTAATTTTTATAAGGTTTTTCATGCTAGTGTGATAAAGCCTCCTATACCATAACTATGTTCATCATAAATTATTTTTAAATAAAAAGTATTAAGAGATTTAATATAATTTAAATATAGCATATATACATTATTTACCCTATTTTCATACAGTACATTAATTCCATTTTGGCTTAATATGCAACAAGTGGAAAAAAAAACTAATAATATATCTGTTATCATGTAGCTGACTAATACTCAAGAGATTATGCATTAAGCTTTTTACAAGTAACACATTTTCAATGAAAAAATTATTCAAGTTTCCAATCATACCTATGCCTACCACTTTCTTAGTATTATTATCTCCAAGTGTAACCTTGCCTTCATTCCTGACTTTCGGTGATATAAATTGTGCATCGTATCCAGTCATATGCTTCGAGCAACCACTATCTAGGTACCAAATGCTCTCATGAGGTCTTGTATGAGAGCATTCTATAAAAAGATCAACTATTACTCTTGGGAGCCCAAACACATTTGGGTTCTTCTCTTAGCAAAATTAAACTAGATACATATATAATATATCTTGTTTTATGCATCTTCAGTCTCCACACTAGATAAGATTTTCTATAACTAGTACAAGTGTGAGATATGTGTCCAATCATGCCACAAGAAAAATATTTCACTCCAAGAAAAAGGTTTTTTAATTTATGAGAATAAAATTTTCTTTTTCTAGATTTTAAAATTATTTATTGTAAAATAGGATCACAAAAAATCTTCAAGTTAGGGGGATTCCTATTTCCCTCAAGAGCTTTCACTTTCACTCAAAGATATGAATTTTCATCCTCCAATATTGAATTATTAAATCTCAATTTAAGCTCTATATCATCAGATTCATCCTTAAAAATCTTAAATTCTTTTTCTGGTTCAGTGTATAATGATTTCAATAATTCATTTTTTTTAAATCATCAAATTCATCTAATAAACTCATATGGTTATTATTAATCTATGTGATATATTTCCAATGGATTTCATGATCTTTTTGTAACTCTAGGAAATCTAAATTTAAGCTAGTATATATTTTCTTGAGTTTTCTATATGCCGTATGAATTCTTTCAAAAACTTCTAGTAATTAATTATAACTTAAGACACATACCTCCTCTTGATCTAACTGATCAAGATTATCGATCATTAAGCATAGATTGGTTACTTCTTTTTCCTTTTCTATTTCTGATGAATCTGAAGCTAAGTCCACCCAAAAATCTCACTGAAATTTCTTCTTTCCCTTCCTCATATTTGTTTTCCCCTCCACCTTCTCCTTACTAAGAGTGGCTTTAATATTAGGGTAATCTGATTTGACATGTCCATATTTCCTCTATTCATAGCAAATAATATAATTAGAAACCTTAATATTCTTATAGAACTTACCTTTATTCCACTGTTGGCATCTCCTTTACTTCCTCTTTAGAAAACTCCTAACGTATCTAGTTATCAAGGTAATATCATCCTCATCCTCAGATTATGATTGATCACTCTCTGAGTCATCCACTTTTGAAGCTATGTCTTCTCTTTTCACTTTTCTCCTACATCAATTTGTCTTTGTGTCACTCATTGCTCATAAGTAATTAATTATCCAAGAAAATTGTCAATATAATATACATTTAAATCCTTAGACTCTATAATAGCAGTTATTTTAGCATCATAAGTCGTAGGAAAACAATGAAGTATTTTATTAACCTTTCAACATTCGTTAGTTTCCTACCTAATGCATGCAAAGAATTGAATATCTGAGTGAAACATATGTACATGTCAGATATAGATTCATTTAGTTTCATGCAAAATAATTCATAATCATATAATAAAATATTTAATCTAGATTGTTTCACTTCATTAATTCCTCTATATGTGATACAGAGTCTATCCCATATTTCTTTTCCACTTTTGTAAGTAAAAACACGCCTGTAATCTTCTGATTTAAGTGCACAAAAGAAATTATTCAAACATTTTATGTTTAATTGTGCTAAGTCTCATTCTTCAACAATCTAGTCAGTAAAGGGTGTTTTAGTTCTAATGCCATCTACAAGTCTATTTGGGCTAGTGTACTCATCCTAAATTAAAATCCACATGCCATAGTCATGCAATTTAAGAAAAGTAGACATTTGTGTTTTCCAAAAATTGAAAGGGATGTTATCAAATAATGGAGGTCTAATGATTTAAGAAGTGCTCTTTCTATCCACCATACATC
Organism: Dendrobium huoshanense; assembly: GCA_016618105.1. NCBI lineage: Eukaryota > Viridiplantae > Streptophyta > Magnoliopsida > Asparagales > Orchidaceae > Dendrobium > Dendrobium huoshanense. The sequence goes on from CM028359.1 coordinate 79,169,324, forward strand.
CTACAAAATTAGAATCAGAATATCCAATAATCTCAAAAGAAGTATTGTGCTTAGGATACCAGATTCCTAAGTTTTGGATCCCTAATAGATATTTAAGGATTCTCTTAACTGTAGTTTAGTGGATTTCTTTAGGATAAGCTTGAAATCTAGCACAGAGACAAATACTAAACATTATATCAGGTCAGCTAGCAGACAAGTAAAATAGTGATCACATCATTCCTCTGTACTTCTTTTGATCAACAAACTTTCTATTTGAGTCATTATCCAACTAAACACTGGAGCTCATGGGAGTGTTTACTAGCTTGGCTTTATCCATTTCATATTTCTTCAAGATGTCCTTAATGTAATTTGATTGATTAAGAAAGGTTCCATCATCTAATTATCTTATACTAAACCCCAAAAAGTAGGACAACTCTCACATCATACTCATCTCAAATTCTACACTCATTTGTTTTAAATCATCACATAATCTTTTATCAGAAGATCCAAAAAGTATTTCATCAATATAGATCTAAACAATGAGAAACTCATCTCCTACTTTCCTTAGAAAAAGGGTGGTGTCTATTCTCCCCTTAACAAATTCACTCTCTAGTAAAATTGTGTTAAGCCTCTCATACTAACCTCTGTGTGCTAGTTTTAATCCATATAATGCCTTTTTTAATTTGTAAACATGATTTAAAAATTGGGAACTCTTAAAACCTGGGGGTTGCTCTATAAACACATCCTCTTTTATTACATCATTTAAAAAGGAACTCTTGACATCTATTTGGAAATGATTAAATCCCTTATAACATGTAAAGGCTAGTAGCACTCTAATGGCTTCCAATCTAGCTATATGGGTAAAGGTCATCTCAAAATCAATCCCTTCTATTTGGTTGTACTCCTTAGCCATTAATATCACCTTATTCCTAACCACCACACTAGAATCATTCATATTATTCTTAAAGACCCATTTGGTTCCCACTACACTTTAATTCTTAGGTCTTTCTACTAACTCACAAACATCATTCCTCATAAATTGGTTAAGTTCTTCTTGCATGGCTGAGATCCAAAATTCTTCAGACAGGGCATGATTTATGTTGGTGGGTTCATTCATTAAAATAAAGGCAGAGTGGTTCACTTCCTTTCTAAGTTCATGCTTAGTTTTAGCACCTTTAGAAGGGTCTCTTAAGATCAGTTCTTTAGAATGACTCTAAAAATATCTCCAATCTCTAGGCAAAACGTACCTAAGTTCTACCATTTCCTCCATATTTGCATTTTCTACTCTTTGTGTAATCTCACCTACTCCAGTATTTTGAGGTTCTATCTTTTTCTCCAAATTTTAAACTCCTTGGGTAATCTCTCCAACTTTATCTTCATCCTCAACTCTAGACTTCTTAGGATCAAATTCATCAAACACTACATGAGTAGTTTCTTCCACCACCAAAGTCCTCTTTTTAAACACAATTAAGGATTTCCCAATACTTGAATATTCTAAGAACACTCCTTCATTAGATTTTGGGTAAAATTTTCCTAAGGGTGACTTCACATTATTAAAAGGAAAACCTTATAGTCAAAGACATAGAGGTGGAAAGGTTGGGTGTCCTACCCTTAATGATCTCATAGGATGTCTTATCTAATTTGGCTCCAACATTCACCCTATTCAAAACATAACAAGATGTGTTTACCACTTCAGCCCAAAAGTATTTTGGAAGTGAATACTCAGCAAACATGGCTTTAGAGGCCTCAACTAAGGTTCTAATCTTCCTTTTAGCTACCCCGTTCTGCTGAGGGGTCCAATGAGCTGAGAAGTTGTGACTAATCCCTTTATCATCATAAAAATCTCCAAATCTCTCAATTTCAAACTCTCCACCATGGTCACTAAGAATGGTCAAGATCTCACAACCTAACTTTTTTTAAATCTAAGTTAATAATGATCTAAATTCATCAAAAAACTCACTTTTATGTGACAAAAATTTATTACAAGTGAATCTCGAGTAGTCATCGATAATCACAAAACCATATACTTTTTCTCCTAAGCTAGCATTGCTAATGGGTCTAAATAAATATATATGAAGGACTTCTAAAGGTCTAGAGGTGCTATTGCCCTTAATAGAATGAAAAGAGATTTAGACTTGCTTCCCTAGTTGACAGGCATCGCGAAGGTTGTCTTTAGTGAACTTAAGCTTGGGGACACTTCTAACTAGGTCTTTTTGGGTTACTCTCCTAAGGGTTTTCATGCTGGCATGACATAACCTCCTATGCCACAACCAAGAATCATCAATAATAGATTTTAAGCAAAATGAAGCATAACATTTAATATTATTTAATCAAGAATATAAAAGTTGTTAATCCTTTTCATTGCAAAATAGTATTGTTATTCAATCTAATAATACATGTGTTTGCCAAAAAGGTTTATGATAAAACCCTTATCACAAAGCTGACTAATGCTGAGCAAGTTATATTTCAAGCTATCTACTAGCAAAATATTTTTAACCAAAAGGTTCTTAGAGTTTCTGATTATACCTCGGCCCAACACTTTCCTGGTGGTGTTGTCTCCAAGAGTGACCTTACCTCCAGCCCTAGTCTCTAGTGAAACAAATAAATTTTTATCTCCAATCATGTGTCGTGATCATTCACTGTCCAGGTATCACATGTTCTCATGAGGTCTTTTGTGAGAGAACACCTATAAAATCATCAAACATCATATTTAGGAATCCAAATAAGTTTAGATCCCTTCTTATGGAAAGAAGAATATAATGCATATGTGTTATACTGTGAATGATGCAATTTGGGTCTCCATACCCAATATATACTACGGTGAACAGTGCAAGTGTGTGAAATGTATCATAGCATGCCACATAAAAAACATCTAACACTAGGAAAATGATTCACTAATATATTCGGGTTATAGTGCCTCTTCCTAAGTTTCAAAACTTTTAGCTTTGGATCATGATTGAAAAATTATTCAGGTGTGGGTGGAGTCCTATTTTTCTCAAGTGCTTTCAATTCATCTTTAAACAACGAGTTATTATATTTTAAAATAGCATTATCAACTTTTAAATAGTACTCCCTACTTTCATATTCATTAATATATATTTTAAAATCATTTTCAAATGCAGTGTGGGATGATTTCAATGAATCTTGCTTAATGACCAACTCAGAATACTTTTTATTTAACTCATCAAGTAATGACATGTGATTGCTATCAAATGTAAAATGATATTTAAGTAAAAATTCATGCTCTTTTTATAAATTTAAAAATTTCAATGTCATGCTAGTATGTAATTTCTTAAGTTTTCTATATGATGCATGAATTTTCTCAAAAATTTCAAATAATTCATTGTAGGTTAGTTACCTCTTCTTGATCAGACTGACCAAGATGATCGTCCACCATCAAACACAACTTTGAAATCTCCTCCTTAGCTTCAGTCTTAAATAAGTCATATATAAAATCTGCCCAGAACGTCTTTTGAAACAACTTATCCTTCCTGAATTTAGGTTTCACCTTACCCTTCTCGTTGATTTGGTGAGCCTTAAGTGTAGGATAATCAACTTTCACATGTCCTGGCTTCCTGTATTCAAAATAAATCATATCAATAAAACTTTTAAAATTCTTGCTACTCTTTCCTTTATTCCACTTCTAATAGAGTTTTTGCTTCTTCCTTAGAAAGGTTTTGAATTGCATAGTGATTAAGGCAACATCATCACTTTCAGACCAAGAAGAATCAATATATGTATCATTGGCCTTCATCACCGAAATTTTATCCTTCTTTTTCTCACATGCATCAAGTTGTCTTTTGTTCACTCCTTGCTTGTAACCAACAAGTGATCCAAGTAAGTTATCAATATAATAAGTATTCAAATCCTTAGATTTAGTTATTCTAGTAATCTTAGCATCAAAGAAAGAATGCAAGCATCTAAAAATTTTATTAACTTTTTCATAGTTAGTTAGCTCTCTACCTAAGTCATATAGTGAGGTGACAATTTGAGTAAACTTAATATATATGTCATATATCAATTCACTAGATTTCATGCAAAAACGTTTGTAGTCATAAAGTAAAATATTCAACCAAGATTATTTAACTTCATTTGCCCCTTCATAAGTAATACACGATCTATCACATATTTCTTTATCAATAGCCAAGTCGAGACACGCATGCAATCTTTCAATTTTAAAGTACATAAAAAATAGTTTAAATATTTATCTTTAAGTTATGCTAAATCCCTATCATTAATTGTCCATTTAGTAAAAGGAAGTTTAATTTTTATGCCATTTATTTCACATGATGGTGGTTAATAACTTCTTTAGCAAGCAATTACATAAGATAATCAATTGATTATAAAAATATGGACATGCGAGTTTTTTTAAAAATCAAAAGGTGTTATTAAATAAAGGTGGTCGGGTAATAGAATATCCTTCCAAGTATTATGATTTCCAAAGTTAACCATGGATCAAAATTCAAAAGTTGTCAAAAATTTGATTTTATGAACCCCGCTCTAATACCACTTGAAACTTTGTTAGGGATATTAAGCTCTTATGAACTACCCCAGGCTAACTAAGAAGAAAAGGGTGAATTAATGTTTTAAAAATTCTCAAATAAAAATCACAATCTTTTGAAATATTTTAAAACCATAAACCAAATAATCATTCATCAAAAAATAAAGTGTGAAAATTAAATACGAAAATGCAATAAGAAAGAACACACCAAAATTTATAGTGGTTCAGTCAACTTGACCTTTGCCACTCCCCAGAGCCTCACCTCTGGGTATTGCACTAAACTTAGTGACTCTTTTTTTAATCCCATAGCAAGGCGAAGAAGCCTGTATAAAAACTCCTTTCCACTAACCCCGATGAGGTAGAGAAGTGAACTCCTTTCGCTTCCTCCTAAATCAGGTAGAGGACCTGACGCCATTTCTTTTCCACCTGAAGCAGGAAAAGAACCTCGATCAATCGCTGAAGTAGATCTCTCTAGAACCTCCAAGGAACTAAGGGTGATGACTAGAGAAGATAACTCGGATCCTTACTTGGAGAAACCTTTGTGAAACACTCATAAATTCCCCCACATAAGATCCTCTCTCTCCCAAGCTCTCCCTCTCATCTTGGCTCTCTTAGGTCAGGACAGTAGTAAAAGATGCAATCTTAAGAAAATAAGAGGTCTTATTTAGAAGGGATTCAAATTTCCTCTAAATTGTAACAAACTTACAAAGATCGTCCAGGGCGATCGACAGATCGTCTTGTACCATCAGCACAAATTTAGTTCAACCAATCAGGACAATCTAGGGAAGGCTGGATGATTAGAAGATTTATTTATTTTAACCTTTTTTGATGATATGAATATATTCTTGTACAATTAGTTCAAAATGTCAAGTATCGTCTATACTATCGCTCTATTTGGCCAAACTTTTCATGTTAGACGATGAAAAAATAAATGATCGTCCTGGACAATTTTTGGATCGTCCAGTACGATTAGTTCAAATGAATACACATCATCCAGAATATCATTCTGGTCATCTAGGAAGAAACTATGGTTTGTTTAACTAATTATCCCATACAATCCTATGATCATCCAAGATGATATAATCAATCAATCAAATCTTAATTAATTTTCTTAATCATCAGAATAATTTAGGTATAATTATAATGCATCATCTTGGACATTGTCTAAGATGATGTCCAAAAATAATAACATGCCTAAAAGAGTTGGTAGCTTATTCTTTCTGATTTGAGCATATCGGTCAGGACAATGCTAATATCATCCGGGATGATGTGCTTAATTTCAACTGCCTTAATTAGGATACCCTAATTAGGGTTTCAATTTTTAAATTATTATCCAGGACGATTTGAGATCGTCTCGGATGATATAATCAAAAACAAAAACAAAAACTCTAAAATAGACAGAATTTTTCCCTGAGTGTGTGTATGCAAGGTTACTTAGCATCATGAACCACTTTGTTACATTTGACTCAAGAAAAGGTAAAAGCACTTGACGTACACTTACAGACTAACTCAATCTTAATCTATCCAATTTTGAGCTTGCTTCATTTATAATTAATCTTGTGAACCTGAAATGTTAGTAGGCAGGGCAATAGTAAAAAAATAAAAAGTCTGAAATATTTGCTATCATTAAAATTATAATCCATGAATCCAGATTTGCAACACCCATATCTTTATAGATTAATCATATAGAGAATGAGGACCTACATATGATATTTATTGATTTAAGGAAATCATATGATAAAGTTCCAAAAAAAGTTCTATGGAGAGTTCTAGAAAGAAAGGGGTTCTTACTAAACATTTGCTAGAGGTTGTACCTTGGTGTATGCTTTTTGCTGATGATATTCTTCTTGTTGATAAGACCACAGAGGGAGTTGAAGGTAAACTTAAATTGTAGAAGTCAACCTTAGAGTATAAAGATTTTTGAGAGTGTAATTTTAGTAATAATAGATCCATTGGGTGGATTGCGAGTTTGGGAAATTAAGTCATTAATAAGTACATATTTTAGATAATTTGGGTATGTTATTTAGAGAGATAGTGGTGAAATAGATGCATATATTACTAGTAGAATTCTAGTTGGATGGTTGAACTGGAGGAATGCATCGGGCTTGTTGTGTGATAGAAAAGTCCTCCTCAAACTTAAGATAAAATTCTACAAGATGGCGGTGAGATCTGTAATTCTTTATGATGCAAAATTTTGGCCATTAAAAGAGAAGCATAATATTAAGTTAAAACAAACACATAAAATGGGTGCCATCCGATAACCCGGTTGGAGAGTAAATGATATTTCTTTCTTAGATTTAAATGAGATTTAAGGCTGCATATTTTCTAATAATTGATTTCACAATTATGTAAGGAACGTTTGCTTTAACATCCAAATGACTATACAAGAAGAGAGATATTAGATGTATAATAGATTGTTATAGGGTCAACGAGGATTAACAAATAAATTTATATAGGGAGTTGAGACTTCTATTCAAGTTGCATCTAAACTACCTATGTTTAAGTTTGATGGAATATTTAGATATCCATATTTGAAGCACAAAAACCAAGCATTTCTTAAGCCCGATGATGTAAATGTTTATTTATATCATAAGGGATTTGTTCCAATCTACTGGATTTGAATCTCACATGGAGAGTAGAAGCCACACAACTTTTGAAACTTTTGATGAAGTTCAAATAACTAGACCATATGAAAAACTTATTTTTGATGTAGTAGGTCCTAATTTAAGGGCTAGTATGGAAGAGCCACAAAATGCAGAAACTAAAAAACTCTTTGAGTTACTACATGAAGTTCAAAAATTAATTTGGGATGGTTACAAAACTCATTCAGAATTATCAATTGCTGTGAGGATGTTAAGTATCAAAACTGAGTATATTATTTCTCATGATTATTTTAATGACTTCATTAGTCTTCTCAAGGAAAAAAATCCAAAAATTTTCAAGCTTTTGCAAATGGAAGAAGGAATGGGAATGTTATAAATCAAATAAAGAATGAGGGAGGACTTCAAGTGGAGGATCTCACAGCTATTAGAGAGGTTTTTTTCAATTACTTTGGGAATAAATGGAGACATAGGGGTTGTTTCTTGGATGACTGACCTTTATCACCAAATTTTTTAAGCAAAGATGAGTGTAATTTTCTTGATCATGACTTTTCCTTTGAGGAGGTGGAAATAGTTGTTAAAAGCCTTGGGCATAATATTTATCCTGGGATGGATGGGATATCTTACTCATTCATCAAAGCATATTGAAACTTGATTGGTAAAGACATTTGGCAAGCAATCTATCTTTTCTTATCTTCGGGTAAGTCGTGCTCTAAATGGAAAGAAACGTTGGTTGTGCTCATCCCTAAAGTGAGTAACCGTCGTCTTCCATCCAACTTTAGGCCAATTAGCTTTTGTATGTCAATTTACAAAATTGCTGCAAAACTTTTGTTGAATAGATTGATGAAAGTAATTAACTCATTGGTTATGGATGTTCAATCGGCTTTTGTCAAAGGGAAATCTTTATCAGATTCCATCTCCTTGCATAGGAAATCTTCCATAAGTTTAGAATTTCTAAATCTAAAAAAGGTTTGGTTGCTATCAAGGTTGACATGGAGCAGGCGTACGACAGTATGGCTTGGAAAACACTTAAACAAGTTCTAAATTATTTTGGCTTTCCAAAGAAGTTTTCTGAACTTTTGATGAAATGTGTTGTAGATCCTTCTTTTTCAATTCAAATTAATGGGGTTGGTTCAAATTGGATCAAAGGAAAGAGTGGTTTTAGACAGGGCTGTCCACTATATCCGTGCCTTTCATCTTATGTTCTAAATTACTTATAAATGCCTTTGTGTTGAAGGGAAGAAATCTGGGAATTAAAACAACTTTGTTGGCTCTAAAAATTAGTCATCTTATGTTTGTCGATGACATCCTAATATTCTCAGAAGCAAATATTGGGCACCTGAGTATAATTCAAAAAATTTAAATGAATATTGCTGCTGGAAGGGATAGCTGATTAATATGGAAAAATCTGTAGTTATGTTTGGAAAATATGTGGAAGGAACCAGAGAAGGTGTTCTTCTAATCTTTTGGGGTTCAAGGAGGTGAAGGAAATGCATTATCTGTATACCAAAATGTCCTTATGAAGGCTGAAATCTTCATATTTCCTGCACATTCTAGAGAAAGTATTATCTAAATTGAATGTGTGGGGGGAAGAAATATATCTCTACTCCAGGTAAATTGGTTTTAATCAAATTAGTCATACTTTCAATACCGGTATTCTATTATTCACACTCTTTGATTCCTTTAAGTATTTTAAAGGAATTAGATAAGATGTGTAGAGATTTTTTATGGAGGAAGGATGATGGTAATCCTAGTATTCACTATGTGGCATGGGAAGAACTTTATAAACCGTTATGTGATGGAGGACAAGGAATCCATTCTACAGTTCAGACAGTTGGACTATTGAGAGCTAAGTTTACTTACAATTTCTTTAAGAATCCTGATTTGTTACTTAATAAATATTTGGTAGCTAAGTATGGCAGAAATGTAATGTATGTTGATGCTAAGAGATTCAATTCTCCAACAAGGAAAATTTTAATCAGTGGAGCTAAAGCTCTCCAACCAGTGGTGAGATACAAAATTGATGTAGGAAATTCAATCAACATTTTAAAAGACATCTGGATATTGGATAGAAGACTGGATTTATGACCAACATTCATTGCTATGGTGGAAGGTGATTTTCCTAGTCTGGAAAATTTTATTCTTAATGGTTGTTGGAATCAGGTAAAACTTCTTAAATTCTTTGGAAAGTTATTGGTTGATGTCATTTTACAAATCAAAGTTTACCCGGAACAATTAGATGATGAAATGGAGCTTATTAATTCTTTTTCTGGTAAAACCATAGCTGCCTTAGCTATGTGTTATACAAAAATTAAATTAGACAGCTGAAACTGGTTTAAGAAATTGAAATTAAACCCTCAGGTAGAGTGGTTTTGGTGGCGTTTGTGGAGGAAGGTAATTCCTTCAAGAGATTTTATAATGTACATAAGGTTATGAAATGATAATCTATGTCCAAGGGGCTATGATTCGGTGGAGAATTCAAAATATATTTCAGTTAAATGTTCAAATTTACATCAAGCAATATAATGGTGAATAGATGGGGTTTCTCCATTCCTACATTTAACTCCTTGATGAAATGTATGCTAAAACTGAAAAGCATTTCTAAGGTAAATCCATTCACATCAAATTTATATTGCTCATTGATATTCTTATCTTGGAAAAGTAGAAATAATTTGTTTCATGATGGGAAAGAGCTTGGATTGTTATTTATGGTATCTAATGCTATTAGTACAACATCTATTTCTTTGAATTTTAATCTCATTTCGGATCACTAGGGTGCTAACCAGTTGTTAAGACCATTTTCCTCTATTTAGCATCCCCCTCCTCCCGAATGGATTAAAGTCAACATTGATGCTACTTTATTGATCTCTAATGAAGTTGGAGTTGGTGGAGTATTTAGAGATCATAAAGGTAGATTTCTTCATGCTTTTGGAGTTAAATGTATGCATTGGGACAATGGATTTTTGGAGCTTTTGGCATTCTGATCTTTAAAAAAAATTATCAAGGAATGGATAATGGAATTAAAAGATATTATTATTGTATGTGATAATTATAATGTTATTAACTACTTGAAGTCTTCAGTTGGCAAAACTTATCCGATCCAAAATTATGATTTTGAAGACTTCTCATTCTTAAGAGATTTTGATAGTTTTTCATTTCATTGTGTTAATAGAGAATGTAATAAGTTAGCCAATTGTTGTGCTAACTTGGCCTTGTTGGGTGATTTTGTTTGGGAAGATCTTTTTTCTAATAAGGTTCCTCCTACTTTCTCATCTTTATTAAAGGAGGATTGTGATAGACTTTCTATCACTTAATAGACTATATTAGGGGTTTTTCTTCTTTATTTAATGCATTTTGCAGTTTCAAAAAAAAAAAAAAAAAAAGGAAATAAATCCAACGGACAATTTAATCCCCATAGATTTATACCGAACAAAGAAATTAGTATCCAAGTTGAATTTTATTGCTACAAAAATTAATTATTGTATAAATGGATGTATGTTATACTTTAAGGATGATGCGATAGAAGTTTATTATTGCACCTACAATGCACCTCAGTTTAAACTAAACTTGAGAAAATAACATCATCAAAAGAAAGATGTTATATATTCTTGTTTATTTTATTTACTGATTATTGTAAGACTTCAGCGGCTCTACACATCAAAGAGTTTAGCATGTCATATGAGATGGCATAAGAAGAAATTAATAAATAGTGGTGTTCTTTCTCATCCATCAAATATTAAAGCGTGGAAACATTTGATTGAACACATGCTTCATTTGTTGCTGAGCTACACAACATAAGATTGAGATTATTTTTTGATGGTTTTACTCCATATTATGAGGCAACTTTATCATACTTTTGTTGGCAAGTTATACTAATACCATATAACCTTCCACTAGAGATATGTATGACTACCCTGTACATGTTCTTAACACTTATACTATAAAAAATCATATTTTATATAACTATTAATTGATGATCTCAAGTTCTTATGAGAAGAAAGTGTCCTCACATATAACTTCTCAACCAAATAAAATTTTCTCCTTAAAGTTACATTGCTTTAGACCATTTGTGATTTTCTAGCTTATGATATGTTGTCTCGTTGGAGCACAGCAGGAAAATTAGCTAGTCCTTACTACATGGAGATTACTAAATCTTTCACACTAAAATATGAAGAGAGAAAAACTTGGTTTGATTGTTATTGTATGTTTCTACTTGTTGATCATCCGTTTATGAGGAATAAGGAAGCATTCATTAAAAATAGAGTTAAGAAATCACCTCCTCCACCCAGATTAAGTGGTGATAATATACTGTAAAGACTTTATGACTTTTCAATAATTATTGCTTTTCTAATATTATCAGTGTAAAATATTGGGATATAGTGTTTAACATAATTGGATTAAAAAATATATTTTTGACATTACCATATCATATAACAAATTTGGTAAGGCATAGGTTAAGTCACATATCTCTTCTTGATCTGACTGATCAAGATTATCGGCCATCTAGCAAAAGTTGGTGAATTCCTTCTCCTTTTTAGTTTCTGATGAGTCTAAAGCTAAGTCCGCTCAAAAAGCTCTTTGAAATTTCTTCTTGTCATTCTTCTCTTTTGGTTTATCTTCTACCTTCTCTTTACTAGGAGTGGCTTTAAGTTTTGGGTAATATGATTTTACATGTCCAGATTTTCTGCATTCATAGCAAATCATATTTTTTGAAACCTTGATAGTCTTATGGAATTTATCTATATTCCACTATTGGCGTCTCTTCTGCTTCCTCTTAAGTTCTTAAATTGCCTGGTCATTAAGGCAATGTCATCCTCATCCTCATGTTATGATCGATCACTCTTCGACTCCTTCACTTTTAGTGCAATGTTCTTCTCCTTTCGTTGCTCTCATGCATCAATCTTTCTTTTCTCACTCCTTGCTCGTAAGCAATTAGTGATCCAAGAAGATTATCAATAAAAAAATATTTAAGTCTTTAGTCTCTGTAATAGCAGATATTTTTGCATCATAAGTAATAGGCAAATAATAAAGAATCTTATTAACCATTTCATCATTCGTTAATTCCCTACCTAGTGCATGCAAAGAAGTGACTATCTGTGTGAATCTTGTGTACATGTTAGAAATAGATTCATTTGGTTTCATTCAAAATAGTTTAAAGTCATGTAACAAGATGTTAAGTGTAGATTGGTTTACTTCGTTAGTCCCTTCATAACTGATACAAAGTTTATCCCATATGTCCTTTCCACTTTTGTAAGTAGAAATTCGCATGTTGTCTTCAGATTTAAGTGCACAAAAAAACTATTTAAATATTTAGTGTTGAGTTATGCTAAGTTACATTGTTCTACAGTCCATTCTGTAAAGGGATTTTCAACTCTAATTCCATTAACTAATCTAGTTTGTTGTGTATACCCTTTTTGTACTAAGATCCACATACGATAATCAAGTGACTGTAAAAATGTAGACATGTGTGTTTTCCAAAAATTAAAAGGGATGTTATCAAATAAAGGAGGTCTAGTGATCGAATACCCTTCATATGTGTTCTGATTTCTAAAAGTAGCCATGCTCGTTAATCAAAAAGTAGTCTAAACTTATGAATTTGAAACTATGATCTGATACCACTTGTTAAAACTTGTTGTTTCTAGAATAGGTTGTTAGACCTAAACTAATATCTCAAGGCTAACCAAGAGAGCAATGATTTGGTAATTTTAAAATTTAACCTTCTTGAATTTTAAAATGTGAAATCGATTAATAAATTGAGCAAGTTAATTTTAAAATTTTTAAAATGATTTTTTAATCACATAAAATTAAACTTGCATAAATTAAAAGCAGTGGAAATAAAAAGACACAAAAGTTTATAGTGGTTCGGTCAAACACGACCTACATCCACTCCCTGAAGTCCCCCACTTCAAGTATTGCACTATTACCAAAGTGACTCTTCTTTTGCTCCCATAGCAAGGCGGAGAAGCCTTTACAAAACTCTCTTCCACCAATCCCTGATGCGGTAAAGAACCATCGTCCTATCACACCCTCCAAGTGTAGGCAGAGAACCTTCATCCTTTTACACCCTCCAAGTGTAGGCAGAGAACATTCAACTATTAATACTCTCCAAGTATAGGCAGAGAATCTTTGTCCTTTCATACACTCCAAGTATAGGCAGAGAACCTTTGGTTGTTCACACTCTCCAAGTGTAGGCAGAGAACCTTTGGCTGTTCATACTATCCAAGAGTCGGTAGAGAACCAGATCTTCTTGAAAGATCTACACACGAGCAATCTAGAAAGATAAGAGGAAGAGTGAAGAAACACAAATTACACATAGATATCCTTACCTTGGAGTAACCTTGTGAACCCTTCAAGCTCAACTAGAAAGAAATCTTTCTCAAACACTCTCTCACACTCTCTCCTTTAGTTGCCCTTTACCAATCACGAAGACCAAGTGAAAAAAAGACAAATTATCAATTTTTAGTTAACCTTTTATAGAAAAGATATGAAAAACCATCCATAAAATTAAATTTTTTCAATTTTGACCATCCACGATCATCCCGTACGATCATATTTTGTATGTACGAATAGTTCAAAAATTGTTGTGTACGAACCCATTATGAATCAGTATGAAATCATTTCATACCCGATCATCATCTGGTATGAACTGTGTTCATCTGATACGAACTTTGTTTGTCCAATATTAACAGAAAATTTTAAAGTTAGTATGTACGAACTGTCATGATGAAATGAATAAAAATAGACAAGAGCCATTCATCATGGTACGATAAAAAATTATCATCCATACGAACTGCATTCGAGGATGAACCAGAGGGCATCGTCCCGACACGAAAAAAAATATCATGTATGAACTTCATTCGAGGATGTATTAGAGGGCATCATCCCGATATGAATAAAAAATATTGTCAGTACGAACTTTATTTGAGGACGTATGAGATAGCATCATCCCGATACGAATGAAAAAAATCATTGGTATGAACTTCGTTCAAGAATGTATCAGAGTCGATCGTCCCAATATAAATAAAAATATCATCCATAAGAACTTCATTCGAGAACGAACCAGAGCCGATCATCCCGGTACGAACAAAAAATATCATCCGTATGACCTTTACTTAGAAAAAATTTTGGGTCATTTCTATTCACTCCATTGCTCTTTAGGGAAAATAACTGACTAGATCATCCCATACGAACTAGTTTTGTACTATACGATCAGTTTAAAAATATGAATTTTAAGACTCTCCATCGGTGTGTGTGTGTTCTCAGTTATTCAATTACAATCACACTCTCTCAAACTTAATAAAATTAAAAATACATACTTCAATTTATAATACACTCTAAACTGATCTTAATTTGAAGTCTGTAATAATCTGAAGTATTATTTTCCTGAAATGTTAGTACACACAAGTGCAAAAATAATTCTTTCAAAAATATGTTAGGAGAAATAATAATCAAAGCAATAATATTTGAAATCATTAAAAATATATAAGTTGCAAGAATATCAAACAAGCAAAACCAAATAGCAAGTATCTGTAACTACATTACATAATATTAAAATGTAGTTAAAAGATGTGAATAGTTCAACTGGCTTATCAAGTGAGAACGAGAAAGAAAGTGAAGATATCTTAGAGATCAATGAAAATATTTTTTATTTTGAATAGTTCTTTTAATTTAAGTGACTAAATTTCTTGTAATGTACTTATTGAATTTTATTTTTTAGAAATCAAGTTAGTAAACATATCTTGCTAAATTTCTCTTATTAAATCTTGTGTGTATGTTAATCATTATGTATTCATTAATTCTTCATATTTATTATAAATAATTTATTTATATTCTATTTTTTATTTTTACTTATGCCAATCTTCATAATTATTATAATTTAATTTTTTATATATTACAATGATTTATTTATTGCTTCTTTTAATGCATATTGCTTCAGGTGATAATCATCCTTATAGACCCTTCACTTCAAAGTTTTCTCATAAGAAATATTTAAGCAATGGACTTGGAACACATACACAGGGTGATGAAAGTGAGGGGTAGAGATCAGTTTCACTAGTGATACCATCACCAACACCTAAGAGTGAGTAGCAATCCCCCACTAAGCAGGGTTAGGGACAATCAGATCCACCTGTGGTTGGAGTACCACCACCATTTCCTGGGTACTTCCCTCATACGTCAATGAGTCCTCAATTTCTCTCTCCATATCAAACACATGCAGCTCTATTCTATCCATATTAGCCTCCACAAACATTATAAACTTCTCCATCTACCATCCCTTACCCTCCTTACCCCCATCCTTATTATTACTTACATCCTGTGCTACCAGAACACGGTTGACCATCTACACAAGCAGATGTCATTATTGGGGATCCTGAAGCTACAATAGATAAGCATGTATATATTGAGCATAAGGGTGATACATAAATTTATTTTATTTTGTAAAGTTATTGTAATTTGATATTTTATATGTTATTGATAAAAAATTTAACCTGCATCTTTAATCTCTTAATGCAACCTACCTACAAGATTCGAGATATTATATGGAGCAAATATAATGCTCCTTATTTATTATAAAAGAAGATCCCAAAGAAAATTAGGGATATGTGGTTTAGAGAATTTCAAGTATATTTATTTAGCATTAATTAAAATATTTGAATTGATTTGTATTAATATTATTTATTATGCATATATTTAAAAAAAAAATTAGATGGTTGTCTAAGCATGGCACGAGGATCAGAAAAAATTTTGAGAGGAGAGGATTTACTCTTTTTAAGGACATGTTCATGGATATTAGAAAGTTTGAGGAACATCCATTATAGATTGGAGAGGGAGTATGGACAGATTTGAGTAGAACTTAAGTGAACCCTGAGTTCACCAATTGATAGAGCAAAATAAGCATAACAAAACATCTGATTATGGAGGTTTAAGAAACTCTCTTCATACTGGTGGATTTGTACCTCATATTCAAAATAGATAACAACTGGTAAAAGCTTTCAATTAGTTTAATAAATATATGTATATTATTTTAACTATATCTTCTATTTTCAGAAAGTATTTTTTGATTGGAAGCTGAAACCACTGGAGTTGTATATGAGGACTCACCAACATCAAGCTAACCATCAGTGGGTTGATGAGAAGGCAAATAAAGCTCATATAAGTATAATTTTTGGAGTAATAAAAAAGAATATAATAAATTTTATAATATAATTTTTTATGGATTTATTTTCACAAGATGATTTTATACAAGTTCGAAAAGTCATTAGTCTATTAGTGAGGGATCATCTTTAAGATTGACCTAGTATTCTAAGTATCAAATGTGGTCAGATGTTGTTGGAGGAAGGCATAGGGGGAGGATTTGTGGCTTATGTTTGTAGGGATATGTTTATGAGGATAGTTCATATACATTAGCATTTTATGATGTTAGTGAAGCTGAAGAAAATGTTAGCTAGAGGGTTGTTGCCCTAATGAGAGATATAAAGGAGATGGGAAAGATTCAAAATAAGATGCACGCAGAGCTACAATCCTATAGAGATGAAAATTAGAAGAAGAAAGAGCAAGAGCCGACACGTGAATCACAAGGCAGCAAGGACACGGATGATGATTAATGTTGTTATTTGTTTGATGAACTTTTTGGTGTATTTTGAACATCTTACTTTGGATTTCATATGTTATATTTATTGTAGAACATATGCATTTTACTTTGTTTAAACATTTGTTTCTTTTTATTATGGATTTTGGATTATGCAATTATGATTTATTGATTATGTTTTGCTATTGAATGTTATGTTAATTTTGGACTCCATTTATGTGGGTTGATTATAGTGGTGTGTTTTTCTAAAAGTTTATGTATTATATATGTTTTGAATTCATTGCAAGTATTGTGAAAATTGGTGTAAATAGAGGAGGGTTGTCAATTATTTTTTAAAATGCTACAAGTTTTCGACATCTAACTGACAATTTGGCCACATGAAACATCGATACCGGACGGCTTATTTTAACTGCTGGAATTTTAATAAAGTCTCCGATTAATATTGGTGGTCAACCGGTGGCTTGGCTTCCGGCACAACCAACATTTAAGATGGTTAGTAGGCCGTCAGTAAATCCCGTCAGACTTGATTCTAACGAAAAGAATTAATCAGTGGTTGCCAGCGCTGTGACAACCAGAATTTACAAGCTGTATGACCGCTAGAAAGCCGCCAAAAATTGATTGCCGTAATTTATTTCCTATGCGGTTTATATTGGTAGTTAACAAACTGCCTGTAGTTTTCAAAACAGCTGGAAAATTTATATTAACCGTCAGAAAGAGCTGTCAATAATTATCAATTTTCCTGTAATGCAAGGTAAGACATCTAGCTTTCATGGTAATTTTCATGTATCAAATCATGTAGGCAAAACCTACATAAATTAGTATCAATCATATCAATTTTGTATATAGTAATTAGTAATATCATTCTCAATTACAAGTTAGGTGGGTTTCACCTAAGAAGTTATCACTTTTTACATATCGGCATATCATGTCATATCAATTAATCTCTTTATACCTTCTATTTCATAATTTCACTTAGGATTACACTATAAATCTTTTTCAAATGAAAGCGCATTGGCCACCATCATGTACATGGTAACATGTCTCCAAATAACTTGAATCAATCAATCATTTTCAGCCAGCCTTTCTTATTTTTACATATATGTCACATTATGTATATAATAATAGTATATTTCATGTGCAAATCCAATGTAATTATCATAACATATAAAATCTATTAAGTGTGCTCTTCAGTATGCATGTAGTATACCAAAATACATATTATGCCAAATGGATAGTAACTTTATTTATATAATTTATTTAATGTCCAAATTTAATATATAAACTTTTAATCATTTATACTTATTTTTTCTCTATTTATTTCAAATAAAATGACATTTATACAAAAATCAATGGTTGAAATTTCATCGTAAGCCTGCCAAAATATTGAATATGATAATATTTACCAATTTAAAACAATTACCCGGTGGAATTATTTATATCAGGAGAAAATGTAATTTATTCAAAATTTTGCAGAGAGAAAATAATCAACACTCAAAATCATTAAAAAAAAAGAGGTAGTTTTAAGATTTTCTATCATGATCAGAGTATCTTTCATAACTAGAGCTATAAAAATGCTGGCATGAACCCTACTTTCCCTCTCCTTACGCTTTCTTCTCTCCCACTTTCTCTCATATTTTTTTATTCCTCTTCTTCCTAGCCATGGAATCGAATGGGGAATGGCTTGGGGTATTTGACAGGGTAGTTAATTAATTATAATATTTGACAGGGTGGGGTTCCATGTGATGAACTCTTTTGGATGATATGGGCGGTTCTACATGCTTCAGAGGAGAATTCACCACAATCCCAATAATTAACAAACATTACTTTCCTAGGCTTACTAAGGGGCTCACCTAACAAAGTGCATACTAGGACCTCTTCACCATGTCAACAACACGACATCGGCCACATGCTAGGACAATTTTTTTAGCCCCCGATAGTTTAAAATAGCTACCAATAATTTTTGGCGATCAACCGGTGACTTGGACACTAGTTATAATGGCATTTTTTAAGTCCGGTGTGCCACCGATAATTACCTGGCACTCACCGGCATTTTGACTGTCAGAATTTACTGGCTATTCTGGTCGCCGAAAAGCTGATGGAAAATGGCTACCGCAATTACTCGGTTTATACTGGCGGTTCACGAACCTTCGCAAAACCGTCGATAATTTTTAAAATTGTTGGAAAAGTCATCTAAACCACCAAAAAGTGCCACTGGTAATAGGTGATTTTTCTGTAGTGACCATATTAGTCACTGGCTCTCTCTAGAATGACTACCCCTTCATCTAAACTTAGGTATAAGAAGGCACCTATTCAAAGATCCTTTGGCTCACCCTATCATGATTGGTTGACCATTGAGCCCTCCTTGTACACAGGTCACTCAACCACTCACCTAGAAAATTTAAGGCTAAGCCCATGTTTCGAGCAGATTCCAAAACATCTAAGCACCTCCTCTTCAAAACTTGATCGCACGCCTTCCCCACCCTCACTCAACACTTCCAAGCTGTCCCTAATTACGGATTGCCAATTAGTAGGTGACAAATATCTAGGGAAGAATGTAACATTATATGGGTGACCTATGTAGTATTATATGTATTCGCTTCAATACCTATTCTCACAGGTCCTAGCTCAACAAAAATCATATTGCTAGTAAGGTCTGGCATCTTCCATAGAAATTCTGATCCAATAGCATCCATCAAAAACAAAACAAAGAACTAATTTTCTTATATGTTACCTCCTAATCCACACCATTAATGCATGTTTAAACTCTACACTCTTTAAGTTATTCTCAACCTTTAGATATTTCTCAACAAGCCTTATGCTTGTGGCCATTTTCTCAAACTTATTAATGAGAAAGTAACCAAATCCCTATTCAATAATAATAGAAAAATAGGAAATATTTAAACTTAGGCCTCTAATATTGAACACAATATTGTAGTTATCATTCTGTTCATCGTTATAACTCTTAATTAGAAGAATCCCACAGAGCTAAAGGTTAGCCTGTTAGGAGCATTGAAGTATTCAAGAACTATGAGAAGGGGATTACTTTGTCCTCTTAAACAAACTTTCCAAAAATTATTACTTTGTCCATTACACCCACAACTTTCTATGTTACTAGCAATTAAAATCTCTCCACAATAATAATTAGTTTAGACAATTAGATAAATAAAAAAGCAAATCAAATGAACTATAATTTCTTTAAAAAGTAATTATGATAAAAAAAAATGTTTGATCCTCTATTATAAACTTAGGTCTAATCAAAATTTCTATCTCTATAATGATACAAATATTTAAGTACTGATGTATGAGGCTCGAGTAATTAGGAAAAAGTAATTAATGCATATTTAAACTCTACGCTCTTTAAGTTTGAACTAGATTCAAACACATTAAATTGCGTTCAATTCTAGATTGAAATCATAAATTGGGTTCTAACAATATTCAAACCAAGCTCAAAGTGGAGTTTTAGTTAAAAAAAAATTTAATTTATGTATTAAAACTTTGTTTTAAAAAACAATAAAAAATACATCCCAAACGAAGCATAAATAAAATAATTAATAACATATTAGCCTAGCCCATACACACACAGGCAATATAATCAAATTTTCATAAATTTGATAGAGGTTTCAAATGGGTATTCTAGTCGGGTTCTGATTGAACCCGAAATTAACCTAAGTTCAATTCAACTGACCCAAACCCTACTAGTCTTACAAATAGATCAAAAATTTAGAATCGGACAATGCCCGCTAACCCGCTAGTGTGAGAGCACGTGATGCGAGTGTCGAGCGCTAATGCGAGTTGCGTGACTGTGGTCGAAGATGGCCTGGCGAGATCACACAAGTGTGTTGGTGTGAGCAGGCTAGCACTCAGGTGTGGAGAGAATGGATAGTGCGGGGCTGCATGAGCAGGCACGGGCGGGCCTAGGCGGCCTGGCGGGACAACGTGAGGGTGCGTCAAGGGTGGCCTGACAAGACTCTATGGATTGCGACCGCACGGGTGCGCTGTGCGTGATTTAAGAAGTCAAATAGGACTCGGGACAAATTAAGATTAGCAGGTTGATTGGGAGCAAACCCAATTTTTCAGAGGGGCCAAAAGTTGAAACCTGAATCCAACCATTGTGATAAATAGGTTGATCCAAATTCAAATTTTCCTAAATATTTGATCTAAATCCAATTTTTTTTTATTCGAGTCCAATATGAGTTATTAGGCCCGGTCAATAATTGATACCCTAAAAATTGTGTACTTTTTTTTTTTTTTGGGACATTTAGGTCATTTAAGGCAAACTCACACACACAACGCATATACATAGACTCGAATCCTGGATCTCTTAGTTGGAATTCTAAGCTCTCAACCAATAGGCCAATTGTGTACTTCGACTACAAAATTTTGAAAAAAAAAAATTGGAAAAAAACCTTTTTTTTTTTTGGAAAAAAAAAAAACGAAGAGTTATTTTGTCCTCTGTTGCGAGAACTCTACCCATTACTCCTTCCTTAGGAGAAGGTACGATTTTTTTTCAACCATTTCCTCCTCGACAACGACAAACCCATCGCATCACAGAAACACACCTCCAATAAGACCGAATAGAAAACAAATCCGAATTCTGAGCAGAGAAGCAAAAGTAATTCCTTAAAATACAAAATCCAGAAAGATTGCATCTTTCCATCCATCCCAGACGATGCAGGGCACGACATCTGCCTCAGCCACGGCGACGAAGTCGCCATTCTCAGATCCAGAGCAGAACTTACAGTGTCCTCGCTGCGAATCAACAAACACCAAATTCTGCTACTTCAACAACTACAACCTCTCCCAGCCTCGCCACTTCTGCAAAGACTGCCGCCGCTACTGGACCAGAGGCGGTGCTCTCCGCAACGTACCCGTCGGCGGCGGCACTCGCAAGAACTCCAAACGGTCTTCCGCCACCTCCGCTGTTGCTGCCTCGAGCGCCGTCAATCCCAAGCGTTCCTTGCCCTCCTCCTCCACCGCCGAGGCTCAAAGGTCAGAGCTTTTGCCCGCTCCCTTTACACCGGTAGATGACGATCACCGAATGCTCGATATCACTGGTAGTTTTAGCTCGCTTCTCTCTTCCACTAACCATTTGGGAAATTTTCTCGACGGCGAGGCGGCAACGCCAGCGCTGGCGGAGAGTTTCCTTGGCCTGCCGGTGGACTCGAGTAGCTGGGGGTGGCCGGATCTAACCATTTATACGCCAGATACGAGGTTTGAGTGAGAGGAAGGAGTGAAGCGTGTAAGTTATAATTTGCTCGCTCATTACAGTCGTTGATCTCTTGTTTTGGTGACGAATTCGGGGCTTGATGGTAGTATTTGGATTATGAGTTTTTAATATTGTGATTTGTGTTATATATTAATTTTCTTTTCAAAATCTTATCTTTGACTGTCTTTGAGGGAATGCTTTTCTTGCCTTTGGCTTGGCTTCTCTGCTTTCTCCATCGTGAATTTTTTTTTTTTAAATGAGATTTCTTCATAGTAATCTTTGCAAAGTTTTGCGCATTGAGAAGAAGGGGAAAAAAAACAAACAAAGCTATCATATAAAGATTTCACCTTTAGGCTATGAACAAAGTCTGCTCTCTGTTTGCTTTACAACGAAAGTTTTTAAATTTGTTTAAAAGATTTTTGGTAAGAAAAGTTCATGACAGTAACAATTTTTTGGGGAGTTTTGCAAATAAATTAAAAGCATATGTGGTAATGTAAAAATGCCTATTTTCATAATGAACAGTGTACTTAGCAAATTAAATTACTACGCAGAATGGTACGTTGGACTTATCATCAAAGATTACTGATCGAAATTTTCGTATTGAGTATTTTTAATGATTTTGTTACTAAAGTATTTTATGAAGATTTTCTTACAATGTTTTCGAAATATGATAGAACGTTTTTCGAACATATTTTTGACAAACACAACTCTTCTTGGCTTATTGGTTGAGAGCTTAGGCTTCCAACTAAGAGGTTCAGGGTTCAAGTCTATGTGTATGTCTTGTGTGTGTGAGTTTGCCTTAAATGGCCTAAATGTCCCAAAAAAAAAAAACATATTTTGACAAAATATATATATTTTTTTATTTGAGACGAAAATGCTAAAAAAATTATTTAAAATGAAATATATTATTTATGTTGAAGTAAATTTTGAACTACTAAGGAAAGATTGCAAAATAGGATTTTTTTTAATGTAAAGATTTAGAATTAGCAGGCTGAAGAAGGGTGAATTATTATGTCCGGTCAACGTACCGTCGTATACCAATCCAAACGCGTCACGTCATCCTGATACATTGGGTCCCGGGTGTATCTGAGTGACGTGACGCATCTGGATTGATGTCCGGACGTAATAATTTTCCCTCAAGAAGAGGATATAATAAGGAATTTCATAAAAGCTTTTTTGATAATGCCAAGTTAACATTGTTTGAAGTTGATATTTATTTATTTTTATTTATAATCTTTAATTTTTTAAGTTTTTACTATATATATATATATATATATATATATATATATATATATATATATATATATATATATATATATATATTGTTTACTTAAGGTAACATAAAATTTATATGATATTGTTGCAAATTAGATTAGATTTTAAGTATGAAAAACTTTGGCAAGTAATTTTTCACATTTGTAAAATTATTTTGAAAAAAATTCATAAAGATGTACGTGAATAAGTGTGTCTTATGAATAACTCAATATTTATTCATATAAGGTTTATAAATCTTAATTTATTTACATAATTTAACAAACACATTATGTAATATAAAAGCTTAATATTAACTCTTGTTTATTTATATTTGTGCACTTTTTCTTAAAGAAATAACTCTCTATGAAATCAATAAATTGCTCATTTATTGATGGTTTAAATGCTCATATATTTTATGTAGTTTATAGCTTTTCTTATTTTGTTAGGATTTTTGCTCAAATAAAAAGGTTTTGAGTTCAGTCTTGCCTGTGTTATGTACTTATGTGTGTGTTTGAGCAACGCTCCTATATATATATATATATATATATATATATATTATATATATATATATATATATATATATATATATATATATATATATATATATATATATATATAATATATATATATATATATATATATATATATATATATATATTAAAATTTGATATAATTAATATTAGAATTATTTATGATAAAAATATTAAATAAATAACTTAAAAAATATATTTAAATTTCTACAAATAACTTAAATGATATTGAATAAATTATTATAATTATGATTAAAATTAATAAATTTAAATATGTTCAGTAATTAAATTATATATTATAATTATTAGCTACAAATATATACTTAGATTTGCTTGATTATAATGATTTGAATTCATTAAGAAAACAAATGAAGTAGCTTAAATAAAGAAGTATTCAGTGTGGTCATTTGATGCCCATTATCTCTAATTTGTTGATGAAAGATGTCATCTCGAAGCTCTTTGTGCTATGAAAATATCAGAACTGACCAAAAATATGTTGGTAGGATCATTCGAAACGAAATTCAAAGGGTTTATTTTACTGATTAGAAAATGGAGTTGATTTAGCAAAATCTTGATATTAATATGTTCTTCTCGACAAAAGCTAATTAACTCAACAAATTATGCTAAAAAATTATTTTTAGAAATAATAATAAAATTGTTCTAAACGAAGCCTTATAATATGTCTAAATTTCTCCAAATAAATTATAACTACGTGGAATCATTTCATTACAAACTAATGGTGAATTAAAACTAATTTGTGCCCTTCATCTCTCGTCGGCAAATAACTCTATTATCAAACTTCTACATTATTATTAATTTAATAATGAAAATAATTTTTTAAATAAATTTGGATATAATTTCAACATATATATATATATATATATATATATATATATATATATATATATATATATATATATATATATATATATATATATATATATATATATATATATATATAAAATATTTTCTCACATATTTTATCTAAGAATATTATTAAAAAATATAAATTTATATTTTTTCTAAGTGAAAAAACATTATTTTTAATAAAAAAATACTAAGAATTAACTGCAAAAAATAATTTGAGAGAGAGAGAGATAATTACCCAACACAACTTCGTGCGAGAGGGGTGCTTCACTCATCATCAAAGTGCATCAGTGCTGACGTGTCAACCTAATTGTTGCCCGTTGGGCCCACATCCGTTCTCATGACCATCATTTGGTAGCCGACAGTTGGGTGGTTAGCAGTAGTTAGCTATCATAATATATCATAATATCCTATCTTAATTAGCATAGCATCCGTTTGGTTTCGCGCCGAGCAAATAGTTATTTGGGCTGTTTGGTCTGTAATTAGTTTACTAATCACATGAATTGTTTATCATTGCCATGTGGAGGAAATAATTAAACTCTTGGCATTAAACATATTCACTACCTTAAATAGATTAGAATTAGATATACGGATTTTCTTTTGCACGGTCGCATCATTTTTGTAAAAATGATTATGAAGCTGTTGTAAGAAAAATAAGTTTTTTGAAAGTTGATGTGGATATTATAAATATATTTTTTTAAAAAAAGTTAAAAATAAGTAATTTTTTTGAACAAAAATTTTATTTCAACTAAAAAAAGAATTACAACAAGCTTAAAAACAGGACGAAAAAAAAAGCTAAAGAGATACAAAAAATAGGGGAGTAACAACCCATCGGGTTCAGTATTTAGTAGAGGCTTCCAACTACTCCGAAGTCAGGCTCGGGCCATCCAGTTTGGAGTGACAGCAGAAACACACCAAGTAGCCATCTGAAACAAGCAAGAAAGGCACCACCAAAAGGTTGCCACGAGCCATGGCTTAAGACAAGTGAGCCCTAGCCACATCATTGCCCACAACCCATAGATCGCATCATGAAATATGAAACAAAGATCCAGCAAAACAGCAACCACCATAAGTAAATAATAAATCAAAGTGCCTTCCAACCGATGCAACCCACATCCACAACCACCACCACTATGAGGGAAACCGAAGAGAGACCTAAAACCCACCACCACTATGAAACCAAGTAGCATAGAGAAGAGCCAAAGCCAACCAAAATCAGCACCACATTCCCAAAATTATTTTCTAGCACGTCCACCCCTCCGATGAGAGGAGACAGAAATAACAGGTCAGTCATGCTGCAAGGCTAAATCATCCCCACTAGCCTCCGAAGAGGAATCAGACAAACATTGAAGCCAATCAATTTGCAATCTCACACTCTACCCCGAATTAACACCCACATGGAAAACAAAGCCTCAGGTGATATTTGTGAGAAGTGCAGAGATTATTGAAGAAGAGAGAATAACGACACAGCCACCAGATGCACGAAGGAGAAAACAGAATGAAATCTTATTATTCAGAGAACTGTATACAGGGTATTTATAAAGACTAAGCAAAGGTAGAAACGTAATATTCCAATATAATACAGGGTAAATGAATGATGCTCTGACAGCCTCCCTCAAGTTAGGCATTCGTAGATTGAATGGTTAACTTGCTTCTGAGCTTCTGGAACCGGGTGACCGAAAGAGGCTTGGTTAAAATATCTGCAATCTGATCTTGAGACGGAATGTGATGAATCTGAATATTACCAGCTGCTATGTGTTGTTTAATAAATTGATAGTCAATTTCGATATGCTTCGTCCGAGCATGAATAACTGGATTTTTAGCAATGACAATGGCAGAAATGTTGTCGCAATATACTGGAGTAGGTAATTTCTGCTCAATCTGTAATTCCACAGCCAGACGATGTAACCAAAGAACCTCCGAGATGTCCGCGGATAAGGCCCTGTACTCGACTTCCGTGGAGGATTTGGCTACGGTTATTTGCTTCTTAACTGACCATGAAATCAAATTGGGTCGGAGGAAATTGCAAAACCCTGAGACTGATTTGCGATCAGTGGTGTTGGACGCCCAGTTCGCATCAGTGTAGGAGTGTAGTTGAAGTTCGCCTGTGATAATGGGAAGCCCGAAGAAGATGGTTCCTTTAATGTAGCGAAGGATACGTTTAATATTCTAGTAGTCTTGAATGGTTGGATTTTGCATATGTTGACAAACTCGGTTGGTGGCGAAGGCAATATCCGGTCGTGTGATAGATAGGTACTGTAACGATCCTGCTAAACGGCGGTATAGTGATGGATCAGGAAAGAGTTGAGTATTGCGAATTGAATGTTTGGAAACCGGAGCCATCGGAGAGGGAGCACTTTTGCAGTCTGTTAGACCGGCTGTGTTGAGGAATTTGGCAGCATAGTGGGTCTGTGAGAGGAACAATCCTTGAGAGTGTTGCTGCACCTGTATACCGAGAAAGAGGTTGATCTTCCCTAGCTGTTTGAGTGCGAACGCTGAGTGGAGGTCTTTGAGTAAGGATTGAATGACATTATTATTATTGCCTGTAAGAATAATGTCATCAACGTACGTAAGAAAGTAAATTTGTATTCCATTTTTAATGAATAAAAGTAGTGAAGGATCAGAGCAGCTAAACCGAAATCCACGATGTTGTAGAAAATCTGTGAGCTTTTGAAACCACTGCCTCGGCGCTTGCTTGAGGCCATAGAGCGATTTGTGCAGCTTACAAACCGCCGTTGGTTGGTTGGGATCGATGAATTCCTGAGGTTGTTTCATGTAGATATCTTCTGTTAGATCTCTGTGCAGAAAAGCATTGGAGACCTCCAGTTGAAGAATATCCCATTGACGATTGAGCGCAAGTGTTAGAAGCAGACGTATGGTTGGCATTTTGGCGAGAGGGCTGAACGTCTCAGTGTAGTTCTCTCCGAATTGTTGACCATTACCGAGTGCCACAAGTCTGGCCTTGTACCTATCCACTTTACCGGAGGGAAGAAACTTGGTCTTGAATGTCCACTTGCATCCCAAAACTGGTTTGTTGGGTGGAGGTGGGACAAGCGACCAAGTATGTTGATGTTGTAGCGCTTGTAATTCCTCTGCCATAGCAGCCCGTCAGTGTGTATGTTGGACAACTTGTTTGTAGGAAGTAGGGGACTGATCATCGATCTGATTAGCTTTAAGAGAGTAAATGGGATTCTTTTTCTGGATGCCAGATTTCGACCTGGTTTGCATTGGATGCGGAACATGATCGGGGATGACAGGGTGAGGAGCAATTTCAGATGGCTGAATCGGAGGTAGAGGGAATTCAGAGTGAGAGTTATTGAGAAGAGAGACAAAAGTATTTTGAGGCAACGGAGGTGAAGCCATGATGGGATTCTTATGGTGAGTGACCGTGGACGCCGGAACAAGAATGAGCGGTTGTGGAATTGAGCTGGATAGGGTGGAAGTAGAGGAGGATACCAAAGGAGATTTGCTAAAAGGGAATATGTCTTCGTGAAAAACAACATGTTGAGATATGTGCATTTTTTGATTAAGCAAATTGTAGCAGATGTAGCCTTTGTGAGTAACCGAATACCCAAGAAAGACACATTCGGTTGAGCGGGGAGAGAATTTGGTGGAAGTATATGGTTGCAACCAAGGATAACACAAACAGCCGAAAACACGAAGATGAGTATAGGACAGTGTTGTGTTATAAATGATCTGATGAGGAGAATTGTGAGCAGTGTGTTTGGAAGGAAGCCGATTAATTAAATGTATCGCCGTTGAGACAGCTTCACTCCAGAATTGAGCTGGAACGCTGGATTCATGGAGCAAAGTTCTGGTCAATTCAAGAACATGTCGATGTTTTCTTTCTGCAATTCCGTTTTGTTCGGGTGTATGCGGGCAGCTGACCCGTTGGATAATGCCATGTTCTTGTAAAAATGAAGTGAAAAATTTGTTAATAAACTCGCCACCTCCATCCGATTGAAACGCTTTCGGCCTTTTTCCAAATTGGTTTTGTACGAGAGTGCAAAGCAATTTGAATTTAGAGAATGTTTCACTTTTGTTATGTATGAAATAAATCCATGAATGCCGCGAGTGGTCGTCTATAAAGATAACGTAATAGCGAAATCCATTAGACGAGGGACACGGGGCTGGCCCCCATACATAGGAATGTATGAGTTCAAAATGAGATGAGGTAACCGAATTGCTTTTATTAAACGAAATCCTATGGCTCTTGGCATTATTATAAGAGTTACAAATCGTAATAGAGGAACAATTAAGAGAAGCAGATATGTAACTAGCAAGAGATTGGAGGATCCGATTGTTCGGATGTCCAAGCCTTGCGTGCCAGAGCGAAGTAGAGTTGAATTTGGCATGAAAAGCGGTCGATTGTCCGTCCGGCGCCGTGTTAATATGGTAGAGCCCATTTCTAAGTCGACCACGGAGAAGCAGTCGATGATCCTGAGAGTCTTTCATTTCAAAACCGTTAGCATGGAACGTAATGTAGATAGAGTTATCAGACGTTAGTTTGGAAACAAAAAGAAGATTGTGAGTGAGTGCGGGCACGTGTAAAAGGTTACGTAGATGAAGCTTACGTGCGTTGTCAGGTAGAGGAAGCAAACCGTGACCGGAATGTTGAATCGGGGCGGAAGAACCGTTGGCTACCGAAATTGAGTCGTGACCGATGTAGGCAGAGGCATTTTGTATATTGGAACTATCTGGAGTCAAGTGAGATGATGCTCCAATGTCCAAGATCGAGTCCTGAGTTGGATAGGAGGACGGTTGAGCGAGCATTGCACGTGGATTGTAGGTTGAAACATAGGAATCAGATTTCTCAGCAAGCACATAAGGAACCTCAGCCGAAACTAAGCCACACAGGACAGGCACATAAGTAGCACACGCACTACAGGAAAATCAATATTTTCCGGCAGAATTTTCCGGTGGCTTTCCGGCGGCCATGTTTCCGGTGGCTTTAAGACTTTTTTCCGACGATTTTCCAGCGGTCACATTTCTGGCGGCTTTTTCATGTTTCCTACGGCCTTTAAAAATTTAATAAAAAATGAATAAAATTTTAAGTATTTAAATGATTTAACAAAAAATTATTAAAAGTTAAAATAACTATTAAATTAATTTTCATTTTAAAATTAATTATTTAGTTATTTTTAATTTTATATTAATTGTTATTAATTATTTTAAATTAATTATTTTCAAATTTTTTATAATTAAAAATTAATTGATTTTCTGTGTGAATATAGTTTAAATAATAAATATTGACAAATTAAATATATTTACATCTTCAGCAATGCAGTCGGTTGTTGAAATTCCAGACAACTGACCGCTGTTCGAACCTTGCCTTGGACGCCGGAGCTGGG